>PVJI01004507.1:0-107431 GCA_004026765.1 Micronycteris hirsuta | reverse complement strand
AAAATTTATAAGCACTATTTTTTTTATTACAGTGATGGCAAAATATATAGGAACAGTCTGCCCTCTTCATGGTGAATTGATGGGGATTTCAAACTCTGTATAACCCATCATTCCTACGAAGGACTCAGGAAATTTTGTTTCTGATAGGCAGTGTTCAATGCCTGACCTTAGTTTCCCTTCCTTCAGTAGATGAGTGGATCAAACAAGTGTGGGACATTTACACAGTGGAATACTACTTGGCTTTAAAAAATAAGAAAATTTTACCCTTTTTGACAGCATGGATGGACCTGGAGAAAATTATGCTAAATGAAATAATCCAGTCAGAGAAACACAAATACCATATGATTTCACTCATATGTGGAATATAATGAACAAACTGAACTAACAAGGAAAATAGAGACAGATTCTTAGAGAGCAGGATGACAGCTAAGAGGGGATGAGGTAAGGGGTGGAGGGATTGAGCAAAAAGGAAAAGGACTCATGGACATGGACAACAGTGTGGTGACTGCAGGTGGAAGGAATATAAAGGGATTAAATGGTAATGGAAAAAATTAATTAAAAAATTAAAAAAGCAATATACAAAGTTGTACATATCATATTAATCATAATAACTAATAGTTATAGCATAATTAAAACACTATGAATAAAATATATGCATAGAAGAAAAAACAGAAGAAAGTAATTATGAATTGAGAATGATGTATTTTCCTCCACACACTTCTTTTACCAAAGTTTGTGGCATAAAGTCGTTATATCCCTCCTTAATATATTAGTACCACTGGCAGAGGAGGAAAATAATAAAAGTATTTACAATACCACTATGAAAAGATAAGTTTTTAAAAATGAAGAGTATTTCTTGAGGTTTAGCATCTCCTATCTAATTAGTATCAATTCCATGATAGTTTTGCAGCTAATCTTTCATTTTCTATAGAGTCATCAGTTTAGTTCAGACATAATGCCACCTGTGCCCTGGTGTGTGTTTTGCTTACTTTTGGAATAAGACTTTAATTTAAAAATCATGAAAATGTACATATGTACATAATTGAAAAAATTCTGAAAGTCTAATGCTGTGGTCTTTTAAGGATGAGTTCTGAATGGTTGAGATCGAATAGTTTATTTCTTGACTTTTTAATGTATGCACATCTAAACTGCTTGAACTTTTATCAAAGGGCATGCATTACATTTTACATAGAAACAAAAGTTAAATCATTTCATATCCAAAGAAAACTTTAAAAGTCATAAATTCTACCTGTAACATTTAGTAAACTTTGCAACTTCTTTTGTTGTTATGCTTTGAAAGTTTATGAAATCATCATAATCAGTTTATATTTAAAGACAATGTTTTAAAAATATAACTAACTTTGTTGGAAATTTTAAAGTGACAGAGCTATCATGCTTTCTAGAAAAATCTTATGAGTCACAAACAAAACAAATTTTCTCGTAGCCACATAAAAAGTAAAAATGAACAGGTGAACTTAATTTTTAAAGTGTATTCAACTCATGTATCCAAAATATTATTTAATGCATAGTTAATATAAAATTATTAACAAGAGATTTTATACTTTTTTCTCTGCATAAGTCTTCAAAATCTAGTGCATATTTCACACTTGGGAGATGCCTTAGTTTGAGTCCCATCACATCAGGTGCTAATAGCCACGTATGACTAGTAGTTATGCTGTGGGATTAAAGAGAATGAACAGGAGAGAATTATGTCCTTATGGTCAGTACTTGAAACTTCCAGTAGAAACTCTCAGGTAAAGTGTTGTTTACTTAAAAGTTTAAGACTATGTTGTTTTCTTTTAATTTCAAAATTCTCAAGTGGAATCTTCAAGATTATAACTTACTTTTTAAAATAAAAAAATCTAACCATGGATATAGTGTTTTCATTGGCATTCGAATTTGATATAAACTAAAATGTTTAAGAAGAAATTACAATTAAGGAAGATTTGCTCAAAAAAATACCGAACAAGATAATTTGAGAGACTCTCCTGTGACAATGTTACTATATACTAGTATACTATATACTATATAAAAATATATACTTTCTAAATGTAATACTGAAACTTATGAAGGACATTTTTTAAGGCAAGCAGAAAGTAAATACGAAACTGCGGTAGTACTAGGGACTAGGGATATACCAACACTAGTATTAGGAAACCCAACAAACATCGGGACTTCCTCAGATTAGGAAATGCAATGCTTGATTTCTTGTTAGTCCACGACCCTCAAAGTACATCAGTGTGGTCCCAGTCCAGTAATACCCATTGGCTTCCAGCAAAAACAAACAGTTTCTCCTTGGAAAAAAGCATCCTCTGTTTGGGTTTTCAGGATGCCCATAGATTGAGTTCAATCAAACATGAACTCCCAATGAAACAATTAAAAGCCAAATTAACAACAAATAACATGATTACATGACAGCTACAAGAATAAGGAATTTGAGCTGCAGGCGTATTTTTTAAAGATTCTATTTATTTATTCTTACGGGGGGAAGGAGGGAGAAAGAGAGGGAGAGAAACATCAATGTGTTTCTCACACGTCCCCAACTGA
Source organism: Micronycteris hirsuta (assembly GCA_004026765.1). Taxonomy (NCBI): domain Eukaryota; kingdom Metazoa; phylum Chordata; class Mammalia; order Chiroptera; family Phyllostomidae; genus Micronycteris; species Micronycteris hirsuta. Next base: position 104,884 of record PVJI01004507.1, on the reverse strand, counting down.
GGACCTGGCGCGCAACCCAGCCATATTCCCTGACTAGGGATCAAACTGGTGACCCTTTGTTTTGCAGGCCCATGCTTAATCCACAAGCTATACCAGCCAGGGCTGAGCTGCAGGTATTTTAGGCACAGGAATTATTAGATATTTTATATAACATAAGAAATTTAAAAATAGATACATTTTTTAAAATAAACAAGGAATAAATTATCTATATATAATTTAAAAATGCCATAAAGAACCAGATAGAATTTTATAATGAAAAATACTATTATAATTTAAAATTTAATGGAAATTTTGAATGGTAGAAATAATTAATACACTGAAAGGCAAGCCTAAAGAAATTATTCTGTGTGAAACATAGAAAGGAAAAGAGAAACATATTGTGGTGCAAGTCATTAGTACTTTTTATTATTCTAGTGTGTGGCACATGGTAGAAACTTATCAAATGTTTATTTAATCACTTACAAAATAAAGCTTATTGTTTTACATTCAATATATTTAGTTGCTACAAAATAAAAATTTGAAAAATGTTCTTTATCATAATAAACACTACACGTATTATTAAAATGTGTTTTTAGCCATCTGGATTTATTTCCCCATGGTATCGAACAACGGCATCTTTGGAAATATTTTAATGAAATGCTTTTTTTTACAACAGAATATTTTCCATTATATAAACACTTCAGGATTTATATAACTAAATACAAACAAAATGTAATATTTTACAGAAACATTTGGAAAATCTCTAGAATTAAACAACAAATATTTTCATGTCAATGCACTAAAGAAAATACACATGCAGATATTGGCTGTGATAAAGATAGCATTCAGCTCTTATCACTTGCTCTTACAACTGGAGGGTGAAAAAGAAATGCCATCGCTGGAATTTTAGACCTCTGTCTTTAAAGCAAACTCAGAGTCAGAATCTCCTTTGCTGATAAATTTTGTTGTAGTTCACATTTAAACAAAATTGGACACTTTCTCAACATTGGTAATTTAGTATTAGAGGAAAGAAAACATGAAATTTAGAAGTTCCTGTCACAATCTTGTGTGTCAAATTTGTACTTATAAAAAGATTGATACCACAGAGGCCCAACCTGGCATCATTCACTTGTCTCCCTATGTTTTTATGTTTTCTCTTGTGTTTTACCAGTAAAATAGCAATGCTTTGTGGGATAGATGGTGTGATCATTCTTCAGGGCAGTGCATGGCAGTAATGCATAATGAACTACGTATAATATTTTAGACCCCTAATATTCAGTTAGTTTACCAAAAGCCTCAGTAGAGCTGGAATTAAACCTATATGGCAGAGTCCAGAAAGGGAGGGGTAAAAGGCAAATAAAGAACTCCTGAAAAAAATCTAGCTCCGAAGTTTAGTCTTTGCTTTGAAGCAAAGGTCATCCAAAGTGAGTGGAATTAAAATTCTTTGGTAGTGACGGGTGAACCCCATGATCTGGCCTTGAGGGGAGTATGAGCACCGTAGGAGAGACTGCACCACCCTACACTGTGAAAAGCCCCAGAAAGGGAAGCCAGGACATTTGCATATTGAGTGCAGCTTCCATTGTCTGAGTAAAAGCTGTTCTTGCTTTGCTTCAACCTCTGTAACAATCAGTCCCCCCTGACTGTTTACACACTCTCCATTATGTTAGTGTTGGCCAGGGAAGGGCTGTTGCAAAGATATTTTCTTCAGTTTACACTCTGGGGAACCATGGGTGTTCAAGAGCTTGACAGACAGACAAACCTGCTTTCTTTTTCCAAGAAACAAGAGAATGACCTGTGGGCTATTGAGATACATGTAACAGTGAACAAGGGTGTGTCGCCTGGACCCCAACTCATAAAGTTCAGTTCTCAAGTGAAGGAGAAGGCAAAGAAAAACAGACCAGACAGGAGACGAAAACAAAGTCAAGGCCTTAGTATGTGAGTGTGCTGTGCGTATAATTATTTCTTTGGTGCCCCATTGATTGTTTCAAATAGATATCCTTTCTAGACTCCTCATTTTGGGGTAAATTTATTGGGGTAAAATTTGTTAATAAAATTACATAGGTTTGAAGTATAAAATTCTATGATATATCATCTGTATATTGCATTTCATATTTACTACCCAAAAGTAAATTTCCTTCTGTCCCCATATATTTGACTCCCTTTACTTCCTCCCTCCACCTTCCTTTCCCTCTGGCAACCACCGTACTGTTGTCTATGTCTATGCGGTTTTGTTAGTTGGTCTGCCTCATTTGTTCATTTATTGTTTTCAGTTTTGTATGCCACATATAAGTGAAATCATATGGATCTTGACTTTTTCCATCTGACTTATTTCATTTACCATGCTATTCTCAACATCCACCCATGTTGTTATGAATGGCAGTATTTCACCTCTTTGTGGCTGAATAGCATTCTATTGTATGTATGCGCTATTAAAGGGCACTTCAGTTGTTGCCATGGCTTGGCCACCGTGAATAATGTGCAACGATCATTTTGTTTTTAAAATCCACATCTCTGACCCATTGGGAGTGGAAAGATCTATACTTTAGAAAGCTAGATGTCACAGGTCCTGGAAATAGTATGTTACAGTTTCAGTCACCTGAAGCATTAGCTGGAGTCCATGACACTGCTGTCCCCACACCAAAAAACAGAGCCTCTGGTTAACTCAACTGATTATAACACAAATTCAAATATACCAGGTCAAATCTCATTCTTCCAATGTAGCAACTAAAACCAGAAAATGTGCTCATGTAGAACCCAAGATAATCTTCTTCTGTTCCAAGTACATGGGATTCTTATGTGTTTTTTTTTTTAATATTTGAGTGTAATATGGTTTACCAAGAGAAACAGACAATTATATAGCATAAGTAAATCTCAGAGGGTCTAGTCATAAGTTAAGCTAATTATGAATTTGGTAGGATCACACCTGAAAACTTGTCTCCTGTTCCTATAATCTAACCAAACTTGGTAGTTAAATCAGAATTGCATAGTTTCCCTGGGAATACCTATTGTTAAATTTAAAGGATTTTGTTAAAAGAAAAAGAAAGAAAAAGTTTCTAAAATTTTGCATATAAATTATTTTAATTTTTATTATAAAATTATCAATAAAGAACTTAAAACTGCATATAAATTAAAATCAAGTGCAAAACAATTGAAAAGTATTAAAAAGAAGGAGTAGAAGAGAGCATAGCAACTTAAAGGTTGTGCTTGCAGAATTCCAGTAATGTTCTATTATTTGATTTGTGAGATGTTTATCCTGGTTGTCTAACTGGGTATTTAATATTAATTGAATTGCACACATTAGTTTTGCATTACTCTGTACATTTAGAAATTCAAAATTCTTTGAACCTGATTTTCTCCTTCCAAAAATTCCTCAGGACATTTCCCGTTATGAATATGGAGGTGCAGGCTCAGTATCTTCTCCTGCTTTTTCAGGAAATCATACACCCCCCCAAAAAAAACAGGAAACAAAAACAAGCAAACAAAAATAATACCACAAACTCTCTTTTTAACAAAACTGTGAGATCGACAGTATTTCCTTAGATCTAATAAAAAAATTAGAAGCACAAGTAAAAACATATTAGAAGTTGAGGTGTCCACACAGAAGTACAAAAAGTTACACCCCCTTTTTTCAAGAACTTTACTAAGTGAACCGAGTTATGTATCCTGGATACAAACTAGACCTTAGTAAGATCTAGGCCTGGCAGAGCTGATTTCTGGCTGAGAATATTCAGGGTAACATGGAAAGAGGAGGAGTAGAAAGTCTTCAGGATGTCCAGTGAGGGCAAAAACTCAAAAAGTGCCAGCAAATACACACTTCCTAAGTAGAAAGGCTCACCCCATCTCGTGTAATTAGGATTAATACAAATATCACTGGCAGAGCATTAATGCAATGACACCAGAAGTGGTGGGGTAGAAAAGAAAAGCAGTACCTACAATAGCTAAAGAACACTTTTCAGAAAACAGTGATGCCACAAGTCAGGGGGAAAGTGTTGTCAAATATTCTACCATAAATTAAAAAATAATTTCATGCAGTGATCACCTCTCAGGTGGAAGAGCAGAAAGTACAAGTATAAGAAATAAGGAATGAGATGATAAGACACAGGAGGCTGTAAAGCACAAGCTGGAAGGATTCAGAAATATAGACAAAAGCAAACTATCAGAGAAATAAAGATAAAATTGTAAAAAGAAAAAATAGACACTATAGAAAATAGAGAAAGGCACATAGAATATAGAAATAAGAGTAAGAATCAAAATAAAATGAAAACAAGGAAAGAATTTAAAAGAACTGGGGAACATGGTAGCCATAGAAGGCAAGCAAAGGAGATACAGAATATCTCTTTTGAACTTTTTCTAAAAGTTCCCAAAGAAGGAAGGAAGGAAGGGAAGGAGGGAGGAAGGAAGGGCGAGCAAAAAGGAAGTCAAAGAAGGATATCAAAGAGTGGGAGAAATATATATTGTAAAGTACAATTCAAGAAAAACTTGAACCTAAATATAAGAATGCACCATGTACCATATTCTGCAAACTTTATCCCCAAAAGTCAGTACTGAGGCACAAATTTGTAAATACATTCAACAAAAAATAGAGAACAAATTCGTTGGACATTCAGAAAAAACATTAAGCATGTATACTCTGAGAAAAACAAGGCCGTCCACAGACTTTGCCACAGTGACGGTCATTACAAGAAGACAGGGGAATGGCGCTGACAGGATGCTCACCAGAGGGGAGGGGCAAGACTTACAGCCAATCCAATTCTCATTCTAGCATGAAGACTGCAGACAGGCAGTTTTGCACATTAGAATACTGAGGAAATATTAGTCCCATGAACCTTATGGAATACACTTCTAAAAGATGAATTTCAGCCAACCAAAGGGTTATTCGAAACACTGTGGCAAAAGAATTGGTCCCAGATTTTATCTCAGACTAAGAAAACCCTAGCAATTTTCTCTATACTGGTGACTCACTTTTTAAAATTGAATTTATTAGGGTGACATTGGTTAATAAAATTATAGAGGTTTCAGATGTATAATTTTGTGATACATCACCAGTATATTGTACTGTGTGTTCACCACCCCAGATCAAGTCTTCCATCACCATTTGTCGTTCCTTTGCCCTCTTGTATCTCCCTCCAGTGCCCTTTCCCTCTGGTAATCACCATAGTGCTGTCTGTGTCTTTGAGGGTTTTTTTTTTTTTTTTAAGCTTAATCCCTTCACCGTTTTCATGCAGCATCCCAACTGCCTCTTGTCCCGTCTGACAGCTGCCAGTGTGTCCTCTGTATGTAGGAGTCTATTTCTGTTTTATTAGTTTATTTTGTCCATTAAATTCCACATATAAGTGAAATCGTATGGTACTGGTCTTTCTCTGACTGGCTTATTTCGCTTAGCATAATATTCTCCAGGTCCACACATGCTGTAGCAAAAAGTAAGATTTCCTTCTTTTTTACAGCCGAGTAATGAGTAATGTCCCACTGTGTAAATGTTCCACAGCTGTTTTACCCACTCAGGTACTGACAGGAACTTGGGCTGCTTCCAGATCTTGGCTATTGTAAATAATGCTGCAGTGAACATAGGGTTGCATATATTCTTTTGAATTAGTGTTTTGGGTTTTCCACTTTTAAAAAAAGAGGATTAAGGAATATTAGAAAAAAATGTTAAAGGAGAATAAATTTATATCAACAAATGCAAATATATAAACAAACAAAAATGTAGGACTTGCAATCTCAGTATCAAATAATAATAAAGGGAACAATTCACATGGAGATATACAATTATGTATATTTATACACCAAAGATAGTAGCAGAATTTATAAGACAGGCATTAGAGATCATGTGGAAATAGAAACAAACTAGGAGGAGAAAAGGTTAATTGACTCCTCTCAGTCCATCACAGTTTGAGTAGACGGTAAATAAAGATTTTATAGCTGTTTAACATATTTAATGAGGTAACTTTGTAACTTCTATCTACCTGTCATCTATCATCTTCCTATTTATCTGCCTACTTATCCATACATGTCATAAACTCTCTACTGAGAAAATAAAAACATCTCTTCAGTGAAAATGGAAGGCACAGATTGCCTTTAAAACATTCACAAAAATTGTCTACATATTAGACCATAAATGTAATCAACAAACTTCAAAAATATGCAAATAAATGCAACTTCAATTTAAAAACATACATAAAATCTATAATGTCCTGGGTGAACCGCAACTTCCCTCCCCCCAAACCCCTCGGGCTACCTGTCGAATCTCCTTAGTACACCCAAGCCCCGTCTATTCCTGAACACATCGGGCATGTTTTGCTTCAGGGCTTATGCCTTATTTTTTCTTTTCTTGGACTGTGTTATCCCAGATATCCATGTGACTTGGTTCAGCTTTTCATTTTGATCTTTATTAAATCTGTATTAAATTTCAAAATTTTAAATCATGCCTTGACACATTTTATCCTCCTCTGTTTTTTTCCCTTTTCTCTTTAGCCTTTCCCTTTATCTAGGATGCTCGTACTTAGTTACAAACATACTTGTGCTATAAATCTTGATTAGTACTATCAAATATTAATATATAAAACCAAAGTTATTTAAAAAGTGAAGCTCTGTACAAACTTTACTTGCCATTTAATTCTGCTTATTGTTAAATATTTTGAATCTTTGTTATTTTTATACTTTATTTAAGAAGGTTTCTTCCAAATGTATTGCCTTTTATCAAATATTCTGAGGTTTCCTTTTTAAGATTAAGCAGTGTATTCCATCTGGGATTTATTCTAGCATAATGTACAAAAGAAAGATATATGATGATATTTTTTCTTCAAAAATCTTGCCAATGTTTTTGACACCACTTATCAGATCCCATGTTGACTTACGCGCTTCCTTTGCATACATAAATTTCACCATATAGATGTCATGAGCACACACATAGCTGTATGATTCTCTTTCTCGCTTTCTCTTTCTCTACGGGAGTAGCTGAGGAGAATGCATCTTGGTTTTGGTTTATTTCTCTTCTTTTGGACACATCTGCTTCTTTGAGCCCACCAATATCATACTTTTTATTTACTGTAGTTTAATATTTTAAATATTTGATTCTCTCTGGTTAGTCTTCTATAAATGTTTTTACTGTTTTAAACTGTTATTCAATTTAAAATATAAAATCATTTTATTAATGGAAAAAAGTCCATTGATATTTTGATATGGAATTTTCATAAACCTAAGAAGAAAATAAAGTTACTGATGCCTTTCTGATATCAAACTACTTACCTCAGAAAAGTTTTTTGTTTGATGTTTTTAAGCAAGGATGAAGATGTGATTTCTAGAAGCAACATTGTACCTTGTCCAGTCATTATTACTGAACAGATTTTCTGGCTTTTCCAGTTATTATTCCAGTGCACCCTCACAGTTCAGTTGAGGTCCACAAGCCAGCGGGTTCGATGGGGATCTTCTTAGAAACTCCTGGGAATGTCAGAGGAGAGGGCCGCATGACTGCATAGGACCTTCTCGGAGTTTCCATACTGAGTGTTAGATGGGATTCCCAGCTGTCACTGAGTAACTTGATGAGCCACAGGACAAGAGTCTTAATTTTCTTTTCATTTTCGTGGTGGTTTCCTTTCCTGAGCAAAAACTTTTAAGTCTGATGTAGTCCCATTTGTTTGTTTTCTTTTGTTTCCCTTGCCCAAGGAGACATAGCAGAGAAAATATTGCTACAAGGAATGTCTGAGATTTTACTGTCTATGTTTTCTTATAGGATTTTTATAGGTTTGAGTCTAACATTTAAGTTTTTAATCCATTGTGCATTTATTATTGTGTATGATGTAAGAAGGTGGTCTAGTTTTATTTTTTGTACCTATCTGTCCAATATTCTCAACACTGTTTATTGAATAGACTATTTTCAGCCCATTGTAATTTTTTTGTCTTCTTTGTCAGATACTAATTGACTATAAAGGTGTGGGTTTATGCCTGGACTCTCTATTCTGTTCCATTGATCTATGTGTCTGTTTTGATTACTATGTCTTTGTAGTGTAGTTTCATATCATCAGGTAGCATGATTCCTTTAACTTTGTTGTTTTTTCTCAAGATTGCTGTTGCTATTTGAGATCTTTTGTGGTTCCATAAACATTTTTGGAATATTTGTTTAGTTCTGTGAAATATGCCATTGGAATCTTGATAGGAATTGTATTGAATCTATAGATTGCTTTGGGTATTATGGACATTTTAAGGATGTTAATTCTTCCTGTCCATGAACACAGTATGTGCTTCCACTTACTTGTATATTCTTCAATTTCTTTCTTCTGTGCACTGTTAGTGAGAATGCAGACTGGTGAAACCACTATGGAAAACAGTATGGAATTTCCTCAGAAAACTAAAAGTGGATCTGCCTTTTGACCCGGCAATTCCACTGCTAGGATTATACCCTAAAAACCCTGAAACACCAATCCAAAAGAACCTATGTACTCCATTGTTCATCGCAGCACAATTTACAATAGCCAAGTGCTAGAAGCAACCTAGGTGCCCATCAGTAAATGAACATTGTCTTAAAATTTCTGATTATAGGTCTTGTACATCTTTGTTAAATTTATTTCTAGGTGTTTTATTCTTTTTGAAACATTTGTGGATGGGACTGTTTTCCTAGTTTCCCTTTCTGGCAGTTCATTCATTATTGGTTTATAAAAAATGCAACTGATTTCTGGAAATTTATTTTGTATCATGCTACTTTACTGAATTCATTGATCAGTTCTAGCAATTTCTTGGTGGAATCTTTAGGGTTCTCTCTATATAATCTCATGTCATTTGTAAATATTGCCAATTTTACTTCTTCCTTTTCAATTCGGATGCCTTTATTTCTTTCTTTTCTTTTTTTTTTCTTTTTTTTCTTTTTTTTTTGTCTGATTGCTATGGCTAAGACTTCCAGTACAGTGTTAAAAGTGAACATCCCCGTCTTGTTCCTGAGCTTAAGGGAAATGCTTATAGAGTTTGCCCATTAAGTATGACGTTGCCTGTGGATTTGTCTACATGGCCTTATTACACTGAGGCATGTTCTCTCCATTTGCATGTTGCTGAGAGTATGTATTATAAATGGGTGCTGGATTTTATCAAATCCATTTCCTGCATCTGTTGATATGATCATGTGGTTTTATCTTTTTTTTTTTTGTATGTGGTATACCATGTTTATTGATTTACTAATATTGTGCCAAACTCTATTCCTGGAATAAAATCCACTTCATCATGGGGTATGTTGGTTCTTGAGAGATAATAAAAGACTTCGGTGGGATTGCAGGATCTGTCAGTGAAAAGAAAAAAAAATCCTCTATGGAAAGGTCAGGACAGTACCATCTGGTAGTAATCGCAAAAATTGTAGAACGAAGATTTTGAAGGCATGGAGACTTGAGAAGCCCAGCAAGACTCCTAGAGACACAGATACATTCCTAACAACACTCCTGGCATTTCATGGGTAGCTCTGACGAGTAGAACAGAACTTATTCCTGATAGAGCTGGAATGTCATATGAGTTTATATTTCACTGTAGGCAGCAAATAATATGTTTATTAGATCCTGTCTCTAATTCCTGAGTGGTTTGGCAAACATCCTAAATTGGTTGTATCTCTTCATACACAATATTCTATAACAGTAGTAAGCTGAGAAACATTTTCATAGGAACCAAAGAGTTCAATTGATACCTTTAAGCATATCCTCATAGAGCTCTAGAATAACCTTATATGCAACCGTTATTCAACATCTTTGTTATCCACTGACAGACTTCACCAAGTGTATGATATTTTAAAGCCATTAATATAATTTTTAAAATGTAGTAACTGAGAAATGGTATATATTATTTCTCATTGCATTATCTGAAAACTAAGGTTGACTTAGCAGCACTTCATAATATTAGGTCACTGGCTATGCTCAGTCACATATAGACTTTCAATTAGCTAAAGCATCACCAGGAGCAAGAATATTAAATCACATCAAGGAGGTACTTTAATATGACATTAATAATTAAAGTCACAGCTGAATCTAGTTTGACTTCTGTTTATGTTGGGAGTGGCAATAGACTGTAGAGTCTCTAATATTTTTAGGACACATTCTTTGCTTGAATAGCCATCCACATTTGCTAAGATAAAACTACTATGCTTCATTTAACTTTTCTTAAATAGATAATGCTTTGATCTTCTGGAAACTCAGTTGCATTTAATCTATTACTTTTTTGTAAATCATAAATGACCTATCTCCAAGGAGATTCTGAAATGATTTATAATATTAAAACATGTTTTAAGAAACAGAATCATAATTTATTTCAACAGAAGAAACTAAAAACAAACAGAAACTTAGAGATACAGGAAGACCTAGGAAAATACTATTATTATAAAGGAGTTATGTGGTTAGTTTTGAGCTTCTTGGAAAAGGATCCCTTTCAAATTGTATAATGCTTGTGGTAGCTACTGCTTTTGGCCAGCTTTTCTTCTCTTAGAAGACCTTGACCTTTGGCCACAGATGACCTAGTCTGGGCTCAGTACAGTGTCTCATCCCTTTAATAACAATGACGAGGTCAAGAAATGGAATGAAACCCAAGTAAGGCAAATCAGAATTCATCCCTGGACTTGTTACACTGAAAAGTAACAGCTGTTTTTTGTTTTTGTTTTCCATTGAGATGGTAAATTGGGGTTTCAGAAGCATAATCCAAAGACACTTTGGGGCAAATTGTTTCCTTTATGAGGGTATACTATGAGCAGGCAGAGACAAGCCGATATTTAAAAGAGAGACGAGAAAGGAAAGATAGAGACAGAACAAAGGGGAGGAGAGTGAGAGGGACCAGCTGAGAAGCACATTTTACTCCCTTGGAAACAGATTCTTGAAGCCTATCGATTCTGTGAGCGCCTCAGTGCTTCAGCTTATTGGAACCAATAAATTCCCTTTTGTGCTAAAGTTAGCTGAATTTGACATCTATCACTTGCAAACAAAAAAGCCCCACCTGATATCATTATATGGTTCTCATTTCTAATATAGAATTTGTTCCATTTCATTTGAGGAGGCATTCCCTGCCCTGACATTGAATGCCTGAACATACTGAGGTATTTTTTCTAGGAGACCCTCACTGGGCAAAGAGGGGGACAGATTTGAAGGGAAACACTGCACAAATTGTCCCAGTGTAATTTTGCAATGGTACCAAGATTCTTGGTTTAAATAAGATGTTAGTTAAAGTATCTTTTTATATTTCTTGCAAAACTGCAGTTGGACTTCTTTAGTGTTTCCTCAAATTTGCTTTTTTTTTTTTTCAGTAAAGATCACCTAAGTGAGATGCATCAACTAAGACTTAAAAAAAAAAAACAAACAAAAAATGCAAAAAAAATCTTGCTTCACAAAGTGCCATTTTTAAAGAGTCGTCAGATTTAGAAAACTGTAAACCAGTCCCTTGTAAACCTTAGATGCTCAGATGAGATTTTTTTTGTTCACTTTGGGGTCCTAGATGTGTGGAAAGTTTTGCTAACATTCTGCCATGACGATTTCACAGTGAGACCTCCACCTTTTTCTTTAAGTTGCTGCCCTGTGTTACCAAAAAAGTGCTTCAGAGAAGTGCCTTCAGAGAGGGCCATGGTTTTCAGACTTTGAAAATTGTTTGAATTCACTCAAGCTTTCCCACACATACTTAGTTTATGTTCCGGTGTTTCCTGCCATAAACCAAGGACAGCTAGGAACCTAACATATCTGATGTGATCCCTGAGAAAGTCAGACTCTGAAAAGAGCTACACCGAATAGACATGCCAAGAAAAAAGCTCAGAAAAATTCCTTAAGAGGATATTCCTTGCACCATGGGACACATAATAATCATGTTAAGATTTCACAGAAGCCTGAAGACCCACACCATAAAAATTACATTTAAAAACATAATTTCCAGATGAATTTCTTTAGAAAATATTGTTCTTTGAATAGGGTTTAGGAAATTTCTAAAACTCTTGTATGCTCAGAATATAAGATTCTCTTAGGTAATTTTGTTGGTTATATATGGGATTTTGACTATAGAATAATGAGAAATATTTTATTAATGACTAATAGACTAAATCTTATTACCTTAGATGTATTTAGTCAGGTGTACCATTGCTGAGTGGCACTCTTAGGAATCTTCTCAATCATTTAGGTTGATAAATTTAGAGTGGATTATTTTTGAGCAAAGACGTTATTAGTTCAGAAATTCTCAGATTATCACAAAGCACATTTGCATTTTAATTGATACATATTTGGCATACATATGTTTTAGTGGCAACTAAAACATTAGTATCAAAAGTGTGACTAAATTGATTAAAAACATTCTGCTCCCCTAGGATCATAGATTCCTCATTGGTTGTCAGAAGAATATAAGATTCTATTCTGTTTTTTTCCTAAAATACTTGGTTATGAGAAAATTGCCCCTTATCCACCATGAATTTTTTTTACACTAAAGTGAAATGATGTCCTAAATTAACCAAGTACACGTGTTAGCAGACTTAGCATTCCTTGTCAAGGCAGCAAGGCACAAATTCTCATTAGTAAAGTGAAGTGCTTCTACTTTTCAAAAACTGACAATACCATGTTACTTAGGTCTTGTTATAGATCTATGTGTAGTTACATCTCACCAAGACGCTAAAAAGCTTCTTTATGGTTTATATTTGACCAGAAAAGTCAGGAAATAGTCACATTCATAAAAGTTTACAATTATAGTTCAAAATAAAGGGGCACCATGTGGACATTTAAATCATGTCATCTATTTACTTTGGGTGCTTTAAAAAGCACAGCTCTTTTATTAAACTATGTAGTCAGTATTGAACAATGGTATTAGTATGGTGAATTCTTAGGTAAAATATTTTGGTTGTTTATATTCCAGTTTATAGTTGATGTAGATTTGATTGCATGATACTTTTATGGCCATGTTGACATGCCTTTATGTAATATTGTTCAGAATCAATTGTTACAAAGTTAGTAAGACTGGTCTTCACCTAATACAGCATCTATCCAAGGCATAAATTAGCTATTAGTATTAGGTGGCCCAATCAAAAAGCTAACAGTTCCTAAAAGCTTTACATTCTCTAAAAAATGCAAGAGCTTTCATGTGGTAATGTGAAAGGCCTGAAAAAATACACCCATTTCTTACTTCACTGTGCCATCATTATAATTTTGCACTCTGTTGCTTCCGCTGATAAAGTTCTCAAGGTAACGTGAAAATTCAATATGTTCTCGGTAAAATACTTTTTACCTTGTGATCACTGAACCCTTTCTGGCAAAAAAATAAGTCCTTGAATAAAAGACATAAATTTCTGACTTTTCTCCCTCTCTCTCTCTTTTTCTCTCACTCTGCCTGTGTGTCTGTATGTCTCTTCATATAATTAGAATAAATAATAAAAGAAGCTATTAATGAGTTAAAACTAAAATTTTGGCATTAAGGGGCTGAAAACAAGAGAGGAAAACTAAGAATTATTATAAATTACATAGAATAACATAGTGGGAATAATGGGATATGGGTAGAAGGATAAAGAAAGAAGTCCATTAGGCAACCTCAAAACAAGAAAATTAAGAAAAATAATAGTGTCAGCCTCTTACAGATCAGTTACAAGTGGGCACCAAGCCAGGGGTACAGAGAGAAGAATAGCACTATACTCCTGTTTTGAAAGCAATGGCAGTGGGCCATTTGTCCCGTTGGTTTTACCTTGGGCTCGTGCCCAGAATGGACAATTAATAAAATATTCTTATTATAGCACTGGCAACTTTATCTTGCTGCTGTTAACAAAGAATCACTAACAACTGTGTGCACAGATCTGATCCGTATTATAAGTTTAAATAAAGTGAAAACACAATCAATAAAAGAATGCAATTGTAAAGAAACAAATCAGCAGACAAAAGGAAGGAGACTGATCTCTGCTCTTTCTTGGGGTGTATATGTTGAGTGAAAGCGCAAATGAACCTGGATATTTTCATAAGGGCCATGTTTATAATAAATACCCAGATGATATCTGGGTGTGACTGGGTCAGTAAGATCGATTACAGGACTGCAAACGACTGGACATTTGGAGGTCCGTATACATTGCTCTTCATAAACGCCAAAGTAAAATAGAACCAGTATTTGATATTCTATTTCTCTAAGTATTTTAAAGAATAAATGGCCATAAGTAAATTAGATGTTTTTTTAAATTACAAAGGAATTCTTCAATACTTTACTTCTCTATGGTTTCATCCTAATTTACTTTTATTCCCCTGCAAAACTTTATACTAATAGTAACATTATCATTATAAAGAATGTATTTTATAATAAAATTCAGACAATTAAATGATTTATCATATTATTGGATGCAACAAATTTATTTTTCTTATGTTCTTTTTTATGAAGTATATGGTAGTTGTTTATTTCTGAAAATTCTTATTCTCTGCAATGTTAGCCAAAATTGGGTCAATTTAATCTGTTTCAAAATCGGGATCCTGTCCAAGAACAATAAATCACTCTCATTATTTTAGTCACACTACATAAACACTAGAGCAATGTTGACAATTCAACTGCTTTTTTTTAGAGCTCTTTCAGTTACCAAAAATAAATAAATACAGTGAATGGAGTCTAAACAGTTTGATTTGCAAATTTCTGATACAAACCCACTAATTCTATCACCCTAAATCTTAGAGTTTTCACATAGCACAATAGTTCACCAATAATTGGAAGTTTGATGAATATTGTGAATTTTTGTAAAAACCTTATTTATTTTCCATATGTTTTACATTTAAAAAAATAAAGGCTTAAACATGTTAACTGGCAAATGATATCCTTTATTTCTTTTGCCTCTAATGGAAAATTAAGCTACATTCCCTGGTGATCTATGTAATTTTTATGATGGTGGAAAATTTTTCATGTTTGATTATCAAACTTACCATTTACACTCATACCCATACCTAGTATGCAGATGAGAATGCACAAGTCTGAAGGTTTTAGTTTCATTCCCATGACAGATTAGACTACTACTCTGGAGACCTGGTTATGTCAGAAGGGATAAGAAACATGGACTCACGCCCACATGCAGAACAGAGTGGAGAGGCAATAATTAAATTAGCCCTGAACCATGGCCCATTATTCGATGTTTTTGGTGAGTTGTACATCCATTCAGACAAGTTAGCTACTGGAGAAATGACAGTCCTCTCAAGCAGGATACTTGCATACCAACATGGCATTATTTCAAAGTAATTGAATATTTTAAATAAGTTTCTTTCTTTCTTCCTCTTTCTTTCGTTCTCTAGATACCTATTTTACGTTTTTAATTGTACTTTTCTATTTTTTTCTGTTACCAAAATCTGCAGTTCATAACAAGGGCTTGAGCAGAAACTGCAGATTTTCTACAACCTGCCTCTCTCTCTTCATAATGCAATCATTTTGGCGTCACTTTTAGGGAAAAAACCTAACAAAACTGCAGAAAAGTAACACATGAAAATATACACTGATACCCACTCTTCAGAATAATTAAGGATTTTTTGGCTCAACTACATTATTTTGTGTGATTATTTCATGCACTGTTTATTTCATCAAAAACAGATTCTCCTAAATTGCTTAGAATAATGAAAACACCTTCTGATGATGTAAATAAGTCAGTTCTTCTGTAGTGTTTAACTAATGGCAGTTCTTTTAGCAATTGTGTGACCAACCAGAGGACATTTCTTCTCTGTCCACAAGCTGCATTTCCATCTGCAGCTTGTTGCTGCTTTCCAAGATACTAAGTACAAATATTCAGTTTATCCTCTTGAAATATTCCCACTGAAATTAGGTGGAGTTCTAATTGATTTAATTCTGAGGAGTGTGGCTCACTGTAACACAGGCAGTTGAAAAATTATATGAAATACTGTCATTGAAATTGGAATGAGACACACCCATACCACTCACTAGAAAACAATATAATTAAAACCACACTGATATATGACCTAGACCTAAATAGAGTCAGTCTTGGACGATTCAACAAGGCCTGTTTATCTTTGCCTTTTAATATTTTTGTTCATTCTTCTTCAGTACTGCAAAGAAAAGCAAATGGTTTATTTTTTTGGAAGTCTTCCAGACATCTGTATGTAGGTTTCTTATCTCCTAACCATTCAACTGGAGCTATAGGTCACTTCCTCACATGTGTGGGACTCTGTATACAGACAGTACAAAGTGGGGCAAAACCTCATTTAATTTAGAGAATTTGTGTATATCACTTAATAAAAAGTTCATTTCCAAATTTTGTATTTGAGTTTCAACGTTTCCCCATAATTTCTAACTTTTTTTTAAAGATTTTATTTATTTTATTTTTTTTTTAGACTGGAGGGAATGGAGGGAGAAAGATAGGGAGAGAAACATCAATGTGTGCTTGCCTCTCACATGGCCCTCACTGAGGACCTGACCTGCAACACAGGCATGTGCCCTGACTGGAATCGAACCGGCGCCCCTTCTAACTTTAATCATTGTTTATTTTTAAATCAAAATATTATTTTATACCTTACAATAATAAAAATATTTCAGCGTTTCTTATTAAATATTTTTGTACCTTCTCATACTATCCCATCCCAATCCGTGCTACACCATAAGAGATCCTCACGCACATGCATGTGGACACCCCAGCCTGCCTTTCCCAGCTCTGTGCAGCCCTTGTAAACAGCTGCCCTGTGCTAACCCTTAGGCCTAGAGGTGCCTACATTCTGGAGCATCTGCCCTAAGATGAAAGACCCAGGAAAAAGGTCTGCAAGCCCTCTGGAAGTGGGCCAGGGCACTTATGCCAGAGTCCTTGACTCCTGGAGTGTGTTCAGAAATGAAAACAGGAGCTTATAGCCTCCGGGTAAGCAGGTTTTTGGTTCATCAGGTTCCCCACCCCATATAAAAGATCAGCTGGAGGAGTATCAGTGCAGGCTCCTATTGCCGTGGAGGCCTAGAGTAGAGGCACTAGTGACTGGGAATGCAGGGAACTAGGAAATAAGAATCCTAGGCAAAGACACTGTGCTCTCTAAGTTCTTTGGAGCTTGAGTGGAGGTAGTTTGAGGTCTTGAGAGGCAGGGTGAGCTACAGACTGCACTCGGCTAGGAGCTATAGCAAGCGGGATTTGGCACCTGTGCTAAGTGGTACTTTTTATATCACTTATGTTTATTCCTTTGAGCATCTGTTCACCTTAGTACTTAGCAACATACTTTGTATTTTTCAGACCACCTTAGCTGTGCTATGGAGAGTTCTGAGTTATCTTTATAATTGGGTCAGAGCATTTAGATGAAATAACTCCATCCAAGGAGTTGCAACCAAGTTCAGCCAAGACATGAAGGAACTAATTAAAGAGAGAAGAAATGCAGGAGGGAAGACAGGTAACAAAGAACAAAGGCTCAGATCACTTGAATTTTGTGCAAAAGTAACCTTGGGAGTGCTGAGTTTTATTTAAGGATACAATTTCACTTTCACACTTAACTTTTTATTTATGTTTGCCTAACATTAAATTCATCTACCTAAATTAGTGATAGATAATTTTGTAGTTCAAAAACTACATGCATCCCTATTACCCATTATCTCATATCTAAAGTTTCATTTACTCATTTAATGTTTATTGATCATCTGCTGTGTATCGAACACTATACTAAGACAAATTTGGTCCCAACCTCACACAGAATTTAGTAGTGATGATAATAAATAATCAAATTTTAAGGAGAAGAATAGAGTGTATGGAAGGAGAAGTGAAGAAAGGAGGAGTATTTCACATTAAATGATGAAAGAAAATGACATTTAAGCAAGCACCTAAGAAAGAGAAAAAAGCCAGTCATTCATAAGGGAGGAAACAGAATGCTGTTGGAAAGGAGACAGCATGTGCAAAGTCCCTGAGGCGGTCATGTTTGCATTTGCAGAACTGAAAGAAGGGTGTTACACTTTGCGTGCATCAAGGAAGAGAGAAAATGGTGTTGGAACAGGTTGGCATTTGAAAGAACCAGGCAAGGCAGGGCATTTCTGTAATATTCAAGAATCTGATTTCCCCCCCTCATGACAAAGGACTGTCATTGAAGAATTTTACATAAGGCACTGACATAATTGATTTTATATTTTACAAAATTCATGTTGGCTATTTGTGAATGGTGAATTAGAATGGATCAAGAGTTGATCTTAAAATACTGTGAGAGGCTGGAAGAGTTCAGTGAGGAACAGCAGGTTTCAGTTTTTGTTCACAGTGGACTTAAAGCGTTTTGGGTAAATTTGAAACCTATTCTGGTGGCTGAATCTGACCAGTTGTGTGAAATTTCTCTAGCAAGCCACAGTTTCATGGATGCAAATCTTGGAAAAGCAAATTGCTGGAATTTTGTTGGGGGTATGACAAAGACAATGAGGATATTTGCTGGACAATAGTTATAAAGTGAACTATGGAATCCAAGTTGGAAAAGAAGGGATGGTAAGAAAGAAGGATATTGATGGATAAAATAAAAATAATAAAATCAAAACTGAATAAGATTTATAATATTGAAACAAAACTGTTAGGAGGTTGATTTGTTTTTGGTTGAAAACCAAGAAACTAACTCTGATCCCCTTAAACATTAAAGAACGGTACTGTAACCAAGCCCTGGAAAATGCAGAGCAGAAACTCATGGAAATTCTGGGGGAGGTCCATGAGATCCCTCAGTGAAACCTACATCCATCTCTGTTACCTCTGTTCATTTATGTTTCCTGAATTTCCAAGAGAAAGGTTTTTTTGCTGACCTAAATATATGTTTATATATTTCAACTCACCGATCATTTTTCTACATTCAGGGAACAGGGCTATATACTAATTTAATAAGGAGGGAAGTAACCATTGCCTAGTAGGTCATATCATCTTAGGCAAGAGAGCTGGAGGCAAAGGAGTTTGTGGCTAGAAAGAGGCAAATTAAAAGCTGTGATTTCAGACATGGTGCACTTTCTGGTGAAAACAGGCAATGATAGGGGTGGGTGGCTGGGTACTGCAGGAGCAGTGCTAGTCAGGGGATCATTGTCATTCATTATATGTTGAGCAAAGAAAGAAGCAAAGAATGTCTCTGGTCTGGAGCACAGGAAGAACTGAAGTGAAAATAATTAAAATTAAGATTGTCTATCAGGCCCTGACTGGTGTAGCTCAGTGGATTGAGCGCAGGCTGTGAACCAAAGGGTTGCCGGTTCTATTCCCAGTCAAAGCACGTTCCTGGGTTGTGGGCCAGGTCCCCAGGGGGGCCACATGAGAGGCAACCACACATTGATGTTTCTCTCCCTCTCTTTCTCCCTCCCTTCCCTTCTGTCTAAAAATAAATAAAATCTTTAAAAAAAAAAAGATTGTCTATCAGAATAGCTATGTGGAGGGCATGGGAAAAACAGAGAATTATGTGGGTTAAAAATTCTAGGTAAGGAGCAATGAATGACATGGATCAGTGGAGACAAGTGAGGCCTAATGGGGACATACATCACGGGTCTCCACCCTGCACCCAGTTTTCCCTTTATCTTCCCAGGTCTCTGCACTGTTCCTCATAGCTCTCCTGCACCCCCCCCAATACCTATGTTATTAGTTCTTTGGTAATAAGCCCTTTTCCAATTATTCCAATGTGAGTATACCATTGGTTTTCTGTAAAGACCCTCAATGACATGTCAGCTACTGTAAAAAATCTTGTCTCAGTTTTCTCTTGCATATATTATGGTTAATAGTAACAATCAAATTCTGAGTAATTACTTATAATGTAAGCACTATGTACATATTACATAATAATAGATATTCTATTATTTAATGTTTTAACAACTCTGTGCGGTAGGTGTGCTATCTCCGTACTGCAGGAGAGAAAACTAAGACTCAGGGATGGCAGGTAGTCAGTAAGTTGCAGAGAAAGCCTGGCCCCCGTGTCTGCACTCTTCAGTGTAGACGCCGTGCTGGCTTCAACAAGGAGGGCATCAAGAAGAGCCTTTTCTCAGCCCTTAGAGAGAGCAACCTCTATTTGGTAAATTAATTAATTGTGTGTGTCTGTGTATGTAAACACACACATACATATGTTAGACTTGTGATTAAGGCAATGAATGGTAAGTTTCTTGAGCAAACAAATACTAGAAGAATTTCAGTAAGTGTGTGTGGGGGGCGGTGGTATTCTTCAAACTATAAACTCATTAGTTGGTATGGAAGAAATCTACTTGAAAACCTTCCTGAAGCCCCACAGAATAGGTCATAATGTTGAGAAGTTGCTTGCTGTAAGGCAACATTCGTTTGAATAGGTACCTATAGCAGGATGTTTAGGCCATTCTCTGCATACAGACAGCCACAGTTGAAAAACAGCTCAGCAAGTTCAAAGCATGAGAATCAAAGTTGGTATGAGTGCATTCTATTTCCATTCCACCTTACCTGACTGTGCATGCTTATTATTTCATGTTGTTTACCCAGCCCATTACCTATTCCCTCTAGTTCTGAGGTCAGTGGAATGGCATTTCCCCTTCAGAGCATTACTACCTTACACCCTGTAATTGTCTAGGGGCATTACAGAGATTGTGGCTGTGGGGACAAAACATTCTCTCGTCAATAAAAATGCAGAATTGTCACAGTGCTGTTTGTTTTCACCCATTCAGGCATTATTCAGGCTTACAAGGATTTTTTTTTAAATTTCTTTAATTTTTTAAAAAATCCGAGATGTTTGCTATTAAATTGGGCTGACTAAAAACCATTAGATAGAGATATTTAAAACTTGGAGGAACTGCGGGCACTGTCAATCCAGGCGCTTTTGTTTTAAAAGAATCTTTAGACATTATTCACAGTTCACAGAACAGTCGTTTACACGTAGGAGTGGGTGCCACCAAACTCATTTCAGAGAACACGCAATATCTGGCAGAACAGAAAATTGGGGGCAGCATGTTCTTTAAGTTTTGGGTTTTTATTTTATTTTTAAAAATATAAAAATAGGCGGTTGTAAAATAGCTCATTTATGATTTGGCATTTCTGTTGTAAATAGATTGTAAAAATTGAGAGCAGCAGTTCACTTATTTACTTCAGGGAAAATTTTGAATCTTTTTCTAAAGACAACAAAACTTGAAAACTACTTTGATAATCTTACCATCCCTGAAGTACATCTCTTAGGAGTAGAAACCCAGGTATGTAAGCTTTGCCTTGGTGATCTTGTTGGTGACTCTTCAACCTCTGTCGACAAGGGGACTTCCCTATTCAGTGCCATCAAAGGCAGATGAAATTAAGGAGCCTGAAAATAAACAAGGTGGTTGGGTGAAGGTAGCCACAAATAAACCAGTTCGCACTAAACCAGACACTGATAAAAATTGCATTAGTATGTATTTAAATTGAATAGTTCGCATAGTTTTTTTTTTCATTGTATTTTAGATTTTTAAGGAGTTAGTTTCTGTTACTTCTCCCAGTTCCTGTGACTGCAAAATGAAAGTAGAAATTCTAAATGTTTGTGGTATGTGTTTGCATGCCTCTGTGTGCCGCACACATATGAGAAGGAAAGAGAGATGGTGGGTGGGAGGAAAGAAGAGGGAAGGAGAGGCAGACAGACAGACAGAGCGATTTGGAGGTTGCAAGATGGTAGGTGGAGCCGGGGTTCGATATTCAGCATCCTTCACAGCACTTCCCAAACACCAAACTGCCTCAATGAAGGCTAAGTTTTATGGGAACAACCTTGTGGGATTTATATTATTCCAAGTTCATTTCACTTTGAGACCTTTTTCATTTGGCCTTTTTTTAGGACAACAGCACCTGTGAAAGCTATAGACACGAGAGCAGAGAAACTGTTTACAATCGTGCCAACCAAATTGTATTGGTAGGCACTCCATGCACTCTGGACAGTGGGGAAGATACCCTAAGCATATGAGTCCGAAAGAACTGAGAACTGAAGACATAAGAATACCAAGGCACACGGGCACCTGCGGATGGCTAGGGCACAGAGGACTTTCTAGTCAAACCAGGGAACTCTGAAACTTCACTCTTTGGGGCAGCTGGAGACTGAATTCAAGTTCTGCCTCATTTTTTTAACTAACGTGCTGGGTTCCTTTGGGCAGTTAATGCACATGGACCCAGTTTATTTATATAATGAAGAATATCTGCTAGATCAGTGATAAAAAATATTTAGCATGCAGGCTGTGTCTTCCCTGCTCCTCCACACACGTGACAAATGGGCTTGGATTGTCGTACCTCCCCTAGCTGAAACCAGAGGGTCCTCAGAATCCTTCTCAACGTGATGGGCAAGGAAAAACTATCAGTTGCTTGGAGCTTGTGTGTGAAGTGAAACTAATTTACCATTCAGGCCCTAAAGGAGCTTTGACATCTGAATTTCTGAATCCAAAATGTGCTGCACATACTGTGTCACATGTATGACAGAAAAAAATTAACAGAAACAGAAAAAATGAAAAGCCTCAAATTAAAGCTCTTTTTGGGTAACAAACTCCTTTGATTTAATCCTATTCCAAACCAACTGATTCCTCAATTTCCCCTACACAATAGGACCACATGGAAGATTTTTAGAAATAGCAATGCCCAGGCCTTATCCCCAGAGATTCAGATTCAGTTGTGCTGGGGTGGGACCAAGTTTCACTTTTTTTTTTTTTAAATGAATCTGAAGTGCAGACAAGGTTGATGACTATCGAAGTGGAGGGAGCAAAACAGTAGCGCTGAACACCATTCCTTTCAGATAAGGCTAACCAGAGAGGGGGTGGGCGG
This sequence comes from Micronycteris hirsuta, assembly GCA_004026765.1. Classification (NCBI taxonomy): domain Eukaryota; kingdom Metazoa; phylum Chordata; class Mammalia; order Chiroptera; family Phyllostomidae; genus Micronycteris; species Micronycteris hirsuta. The sequence continues at coordinate 82,281 of PVJI01004507.1, read as the reverse complement.
GGAGAGAGAGAGATGGAGATGCATTTTGCTGTAGTATGTCTTCATGTAGGAGGCAGGGATTTTTTTTTATCTTTAAAGACTAAGCACAATCTGAATAAATGCTGAGAAGAGGAAAGGGAAAATTTCGGGATAAAAAAGCAGAATAGATAAAAAGCACAGAAGTGGAAAGCATTGTCGTAAGTAGGGCAGTAGGCTATGAGAAATTAGGTTGGCTAAGTGTATAGAGCTATTGAAATTGTCCAGCTTTTATCTCTTAAGTGTTTTCTCAACTGTTCTATACACCTGCAATTAGGAGCATTACAAAAGCCTTCAGTCTATGTTTTAGTGAATGAATAAATAACCAGTTTACCATTTTTAAAAAGAAAATAATTCAAGATTTTAAGCTGACCAACAAAGTAGAGAAGCTCTTCATCTCGGAGGAAATGCCAGTAGCTGGAATCTCTGTCCTTTCTTGTTTCAATCCCAGAAATAAGTGTCAATTGTTTCTGAAAATGTTTCCCATAAAAGCAGTGCAAGAATTTCACAACCAGTGGAAAATAATTTATCTTCACATTAATGTTGGAGAAAATATACACCATAAGGGTTACTTTTTCTCTTTATAACAATATTGAACTCACTGGAGCAGAAAATGAAATCATTTTATACATCATTGTGTCATTATGAAGTGCCTCGCATAAAGCTTTTTAGAATGTAGATATTCCGTACAAGTCTGAAATTAACAAAACATAACCAGTTTACGGTCCCTCTTTTTTTGTTTTCCAATTATTGCCATTTTGTTTTCTTGCATTTGAGTTCTTGTAGCAGTTTTTCTCATTAAGTTTTTTTTCCTTTTTCTGTTTTCCCAACACAACACATTCACCCAGGAAGCTCGTCAATTCAGTATGTGTTTCTAAAGTTATATGGAAGATAATGGGAGCTCTTCAGTAGCTTGAAAACAAAATTCACTTAACGTGAGATAAAGGTTAATAGCTATAACTAGACCATGAAAAAAGAACTTTACATGTAATTTCTTTGCTATTTAACTTTGAGTTTTGTGGGGAGCTAAAAATAACCCAGGCACACTGGTGTTATTGGTGATAATTTATACAAGACTTTAAGCTATATGGTGGTTTCCACTTAAATGTCGATAGCCAGACAGTGCTTAAATTTATCACATACACTTGAATGACTTCAAAGTAACATGTTTTTTTTTTCCCATGATTAGCAAATAATGATAATAACTCATGAAATGTAAAGCTCTTTATATTGGCCTTTCTGCTTCTGTTAGGTGGGATAGGTGGTAAACTAAGGCAGGGAGGAGGAGGGAGACAGGTCTTACCAATTGATTCAGCAGTCTTGAGCCCAGTCTGGTAAAATTGCCTTGGTTATAAAAATAATAATATTAACATTACAAGCCAAGAGAGCACAGGAGGAGGAGAGTCCTTGAGACTCTGGGCTGGGAAAGGGAGCCTCTGAGCAATTGCTAATTAAGACAGAAAGCCTTTACTAGATGAGAAAGAAAGCTTTGCAACCATCTGTTATTCCTAAGGTCTAGAAGGGGGAGAAGGCAGGGGACCCTAGAAACTGACTGCAGTATATAACCCCTGAGCCCCAGTAGTCAGTGCACTGAGATTAGCTGGGTGCCCACTGGCAGCCAGGTGCTCAAGTGTATAGAACAAGCTCACTAACAACTGTATTTCCTCTGTATGTGGGGCACTCAGACTGCGAGCTGGCTTCCTGCTTGCAGCTTCGTGCTCTAACAAACTTGTTACCGCATTTCCCCTATAGGTGTTTGTCTCTTGCTTGAATTCTTCTTTTACAAGCAAGATGAGAACCGAGGAGAGGCAGTGAGGCCCCTGACATAGGTCTCCCTAGTAACACTTCCATTAACTGGTAAATAAATAGGAGACTATATTAGGTATAAAAATAATAATATTAATAAGAATACTTCAACAGTATGCATAATCATAGAGAAATTATTTCTCAAGAATTTATTTTTCTCTTTTTTATAGATAAACTGGCAATCAGATATTTTCCTACAGCCTTAAAAAGTTCATAAATATTTCAATGTCAATGTCTTCGACTTTGTAGTTTCTAAAAATGCATGCTTATAAATCATAAACTGCGAGAACTTTGAAAGTTTTCTGTTTGCATTAGGATCGAGAATACAGTAGGCCCAGAAAGCTGGGGTCCGCTTTGAGTCTCTCTGAAAGAAAGCAAATTCTGAAGAAAGGGGTTTTGCAGAGGTCCAGCCTCTGCGGGTCTCTAGATCCCTGAAGGATGAACAGCAGAGGTGGAAGGGAACGGATCCAGACACCTTTAGTGAAGTCCAGAGGACAGCTAGGCCTCTGGGGCCAGACTGACATCCCATGAGAATTTCTCTTTATTTTTATAAGGAGGGTTACAAATCAGTGTGAGAAATAGATGCAAGTTACAAACATTAAGGCAGAAAAAGCTAACATGTGAGCAATTTAGAAAAAATACAGAACATTTCAGATTTCACTTATGAGAACAAATGGTTGCTTTCAGAGTTAGATAGTTTTTACCCAAGGACATTTGTTATCTATCTTGAGGGGGGGTTGTGGCTCCTTGAGCCTGCAAGTGTTAATTGTTCCGGAGGCATTGCTAGGGACAAGGGCCTTCTTCAACGTTTGGCAGCTAGCCTGATAAAACTTATTCTTCTTTAACCCTTTCATGGGCAGTATCAGTTAGGGGCTTGGTGGTCAGTAAGTCATTCTACGCAAAATCATAAGAAATTGTGCCAATCTCTAAAAATCCTACTACCAATTATTCAACAAAAGCAAGCACGTAAAAGGAGATATATGGGAGAACTGCCCACGTTGCTTCTGCTGTGCAGATGCGTCCTCTCCATCCTGATTGTATCATGGATCGGGTACAGGCCGGCTCCCAACAGCATTTGGTTGAAGTTTTGTGGTGAATGGAGCCCGCTCAGATCAGGGACTTCCCAGTATTACACCATGCTGAACATTTTCACTTTTCATCCAGATTTCCCTTAGATTTTGTTTTTAATTTGCCCCTAATCTTACTAGTGCCTATAACATTTATGTTTTATTATATATTCCCCTTCAGTCTTTTGATTGTCAAATTTTTGGTCCCTATGCACATATATACACATATACTATACACAGATATATTTGATTATGTACCCTACATATATACAATATTTCCTTATTTCCTTGTATAAAAAAGAAAAATTTTAGCATTACATTAACATTGCAAAGGGTCTTATACTGCCCACTCCAGTTGTTGATCTGATTCTAGAATCCTCTTCTACTACATTCCTACAGGTTATTATCTAGGTCAGCCTTGAATATTCACAGCGACAAACAATTCATCACCACTGGAAATCTTTGAATCACGATATTTGAAGTTTCTCCCCTACATTGTACTGTACTTTTTGCTTACAGTTCTTTCTTTAACCTTTGACAACATAAAAATTGAACCTAATGTTTTTCCACATGCTAGTGCACATTCCAATCCTATTTCTTGTAGTAATTTCTAATATGACAGTTTCCAAATCTATCTTTTTTATCATGAAAATTTCTCAAGAATATTACGTGGAGAGGTATTACATTTATAATTACAGAAAGATGCATCTCTAAGTAGATGTAACTGTCAGAGTATGTAAGTATGCAAGTAAACACAAGCATGAGCTTGGCTTTTTCTTTAGTCAGACCTCATTCTTCTTAACCAAATCAAAGTTTATTAATAAATAAAATAACTAAGCTCCTAGCCAGCTGAACAAACACTATTAGTTGTTCACCACTACTGGTAATGTTCGCTACAACCATAGTTTATCCGTACCAGGTGAATCCCTAACATGTTCAGGTATCTAGCTGTAAGGAATGTGTCTCTGTCTCAGGTTCAACATTAACCCTGAATCTATGTCAAATATGTTCGTTGGTTTTCCTTGTGAAAATTAGTTAAGGAGTAGTTGTGTCATCTAGATGTAACCCATGTGGTGTGTGAGAAAGTCTGTTTTGTGAGGAGGTAGGAAGAAAGGCTTCTGAAAAAGAATCCTACAAATAAAAAGAGAATACATAAAGGAACATCTTCTCTTCTGCTGGACATTATCTTATGCCTGCGATGCTTGGTACTATGGCAACCTGCTTGCAGTCATGAGGTGAGTTGGCCAGAAGACAGGAAAACACACAGAAGATGACACAGTAGTTCTTTTGTTTATTTTTAAATTTATTGAGGTATAACATAAACACAGAAAAAATCTATGAATCTAGACAAATGTGTTTAATCATGTAACAACACCACAGTCAAGGTAGAGAATAATTCTCTCACTCCTCTTTGTAGTTGATCACCTTCATCCACCCTTGGTAACCACTGACTTTCATCTTGCTTATAGAATCATATGATACAGTCCACAGTCTTTGACTCTGAATTTTTTTATTTAGCATAATGGGTTTGAGGTTCATCTATGTTATTACATAGTACACTAGCTTGTTCCTTTTTATGACTGAGTGATATTCCATTTCATGCATGTGCAACAGGAACTTTGGTTTTTGATGGTATTCAACTGCAGAATCTACCAGATTGAAATCCATCCTAATCTGGAACATAGTGTTAAGTGAGATGATTTTTCCATTTTAAGCTACTTTGGTATTTGTTATACAACTCATACGAGCTGATATACCAGATTGATTCATCCTACTATTAATAGCATCAAATTTAAAATTCGAATATAAAATGGTGTATTTATTCTTGCTGGACATTTCACCTAAAGTGAATTCATTCAAAACAAGTTTGCCCAAAATCTCTATCTAAACCCTCTGATTTTTTTAAAGAGAGAGATGAAGGAAGAGAGAGAGCGAAATGTCGATTTGTTGTTCCACTTATTTATGCATTCATTGGTTACTTTATGTACATGACCTGGCCAGAGATTTAACCTGCAGTCTTGGCATACCGGGACTACAACAATAACAAAATGAGCCAGGGCACTATTTGTGGCCTACTAAACTATCTTATTAGATTGGACACACCACAGGGGTGTTAAGACATAGCTTTTCCTTAATTTTTTAATTGAATATGTATGCCATTCTGTCATGTTTATGCTATTACAAGTGGAATGAGCCTACTTTGTGTCAACTAACCCAATATAATTATATAACACAAGTTATATATATCAAAATCCAGTCATATTGTCTTTTATTATATTTTTCCTCCTTTAGATAATTTATCATCCTTAAGGTGAGGGTGAGCGTTAGGGTTAGGGTGAGGATTATGGTTAGGGATGAGTATGTTATTTCAGTTTTTTCTAGATTTTCTTTAGAGCTTTCTTCTACTTGAAATGTTTGTCCTTAATAATGTAGAGAACAGATGCAAATAAATTCTTCCATACTCATGTTCAATTAATTCAGCAAAATTTATTAATGATGACACCTTTCTAGAAAATAGCCATATTAATCCAAAAACATAATAGGTAACATTCATTCACCATCTATTAAAATGTTTACTCTCCGCTAAATATTTTGCTTCTATCCTCTCATTTATTGTTCACAACTATTATCTCAGTGTTACAGATGAGAGGACTAAACTTAAATCTTGTATCACCCACAGTAACATGTCCTAAATTAATTTTTCTTTACCCAAATTTGTAAAATCTAATAAACAAGAATGTGCAATGATACGTTTCCTTTTTGAAATGTTTCTTTTTGCCTTAATGGGAAGGTTTCATTTTATTTCATTAATTTCTCAATACTTTTAAAAATGAACATGCCAGTTCTCCACACTAAAAGGCAAGGCTGCATTTAGTATAAATGTATCCATCTGGTTGGTCTCTGTATCTGGTTTATATTTTGAAAATTGCTGCAGCCAAAAAGAAGTAATAGCAAAAACATAACCAACCGATAGTCAACACAAATGGGAGCCCCTTAGAATCTAACACCCTTCCGTGAGCCCATACCCTTTATCAGTCACCTGAAGTATAGTTATAGATTTCAATAGGTAACAATGGTTTTATACCTGTGTCCCGTCATTTGTCCTCATATCAAAAGGGTTAATCATGGCATCAAATCATACACAAAAGGCACACTGAGAAGACTGCGAGACAGAGGCTCCTGTGCTACTTTATAAAGCTTCATTTACATCATGAGCAAAGTACACGAGGCGATTTTCTAAATCACACATGAATGCTTGAACAGTGGCCTCAATGCCTTTCCTAGCAAGTCATAAAGCAGGTTGCCTTGGACAGTTCGCTGGTATCCCTGCCCAATGGCCATTTTTCCCCCTAATTTGCTTTTATAGTCAGTGAGTGTGTTTAGTCATGTCTCCATTAATCATCTCCAGGGGAACCAGCCAACAAAGGTTATGATTTTCTGTTTTAGGATGTCAGTCCTAGTGTTTGCTTGAATACACAAATCTCCTAGACAATCAGCCATAGCAATTTCAAAAATCTGGTGCTTGGAGATCTTCCTTCAGTTTTAGAAAGAACCCTGGGAAGCTACAAGAAAGGCCACAAAGTAAGGGAATGTCTGTATTAGAGATATGTTGAGTGTACGTGTGTGTAATGAATATGCAAGGAGGATTCTTACTTCCAGAAGCAACTGCCTCTGCCCTAGGCATCAGAGTCTTTACTGTAATAATGACTCTGCTGCAGCTTTTTGGGGCAGAGCTTCAATAAACCAAGGGAACCCATCATGAGTAAAGGCTATCAGCCTATAGTATTAAAATAGGCTGGCTTCCCCAATCAAATGACACTGGCGTGGCACTCAGGGAAGAAGATGCATGGTGTACAGAGCACTGTTATGGGAGATTGGCAAATGTGTGCTTTGGGAATCTTGCTCTGTTTTAAATCCCAGCTCTGTCACTGATATCCATAAAATCTTGGCCAAACCCTTAGTTTCTCTGTGCCAAAGCTTCCATGCCTTTTAGAATAAAAATCATACTCAGCTCATAGGTTTGTTAAGAAGACTAAATAAAATATTTTGTGCAATATGCAAAGAACAGCATCTGGCATACTATAAGCTCTCGATGGCAGCTATTGTAATCTTTATCGTAGGTTATGTGAATTATACTTCTACTATAGAGTATTATTCAAAGCTTTTTATGCCATTTAGGTGCCAGCATTTGTCAAATCACTTGGATTTCACAAACCAAAATACCTGGATGTCAAAAACCTAAGTTAGCCGGACTGGTGTGGCTCTGTTGGTCGGGTGTTGCCCTGCAAAGCAAACAGTCACTAGTTCAATTCCTGATTCCCAGTTGGGCCCATGCTAGGTTACAGCTTTGGTCCCAGATCAAGTGCACATGAGAGGCAACCAATTGATGTTTCTCTCTCACATCGATGTTTCTCACCATCTTTTTCTCCCTTCCTTCCCCTCTCTCTAGGAATAAATGGATAGAATATTTAAATGCCACCACTTGATTGGGATGTATGTGATCATTAAGATTCCCCCACTATTCTTATGAAATTTCCTTTTATATCTAAAGCGCCTTTGCTTTCCTTTTTAATTCTCACTGGTGGTTAATAGTCAGGCGTTGAAGGAAAGAAGTTAATTATTGGAAGGAGCAAAACTTATTTAAACAAAAGTATGGGAGAAGACTATTGTTGTGGGGATTTCATCCCAGCCGAAACCCGTGGGTGACCGTAACCGAATGCATGAAAGAATCTCACACCGAGACACGCAGGGGGAAGGAATCCAGTGCCACGGGCTGATTCCTCCCATCTCAGGAAAAAGCCTAGTGGCTTGTCCAGCCAGGGTTTTTATCAGGGGCATTAGCAATTTACATAGGATTGATTATACATGGGATTAAGCAGAACAGGTGTAGGATTACTCATTAGCAGGGCATTAGGATGTTGATTCACGTCCGGTGGCAGACAGGACCAGATTAAAGTAATATGTAGGGCACAGCAAGCTAGAATTTTTTAAGATACATCTTTGCCAAATTCCTATTAGAGAATTCCTATTCCACAGACATGATCTATACTTGCTCACACAGGAATCATACGGAGCTGTGCTCAAAACGTGTAAATTCTCAGGACTGCGTGTTTACACGCGTGTGGAAATCACTGCCACAACTATTTAAGTATTATAGCAGAAAAGAAGGAAAGGAGAGTGAGAGGGAGGGAGGGAGAAAGAAAACGAGAAAGGACAGAGAGAGAGAGAGAGAGACTCTCCATGTGGTTGTAGTGGATCCAGAGTGCAATCCTGAAAAGGAGTCTCCAGGAATATTTTGAGTGGCAATAACTTGTATGCATTGGAATAGATGTGTGACCTCCACAGATGGCAGCCACAAAGGCTGCATTTATTTTGTTTTTTACTTACAGGCACTGAGTCAAAAATCCTACATTTTTCAATCTCCACTGAGGATAGCAGGATAGTGAAGAAAAAGGGGTGTGTGGGAAATGTGGAATTCCGTTCAAACCTTGTATTCCTCTTTATGGATTTCCAAAGCAGCCAAATTCCCCATTTCTGCTTACTGTTCCTCCTGGGACCCACTGCTCTGAGATTTGGGGCTCTAATCCAATTATAACTGTGCAGAGAGCATAGTTTTAATAATAATGGAATGTTACTGTTATTATTTAGACTTTACATCATCCTGAAATCAAAACATCTTGTTTGTCAGATAAGTCCTTCCACAAACCTGCATTATCTATCATTCTATTCGTAGATTCAAATAACAAAAAATACTCATTTTTCTTCCGAGTTTATTTCTCACCTGCCTCAGCTAAGTCACCTCCTGAGCTGTATTCTTCAACATCCTCCTCTTAACCTCAGGAAAGAGCTCTTCAGATTGTGGTGTTCACGGCAAAGCCAGCGTTACTGATTCTGCCTGAGCATTCTCAAAGCTGTGGCTTGTCTCCAAAGCCAGAAATGAATAATAATGTGATTTTTGTCGTTTCCTACATGATCCAATTTCAGACATTTGGAGTACTTACATTTTATATCATTGAGGTCTTTTTAAATGTTTTATTAAAATAGTCCCTAAAATTATTTGTATGGTAAGTAATAAATAAATTATGTGGTCAGTTAATGGTATTATAAACATGTGCTTATGTAACCTCTAGACCCAAAGATCTATCATAAATAAATAAGGCAGAATGTAAATTCTGTGAGAACAAATTACATGCCTCGAGTTTCCCTTAGGAAACAGCTGTACCGAATCAGGTGGACTGATGAAGGCCAACTACACTTGGCCCTAAGAGTTGGCCTTAATTAGCATCCATGACTCTCACTAAAATTTATGAGGATCAGCTTTCCCTGGACATAATGGTTCCTGCCTTTTTGTGATCTCACGTCATGCTCGTTGGCATCCACGAAGCACTTTAGTATGTTCAGGATCTGTGTGTACAACCTAGATAACATCTTATTCCCAGGGCTTTTCAGGTTTGTGTGGGATTTTCTCAGATATACTGAACAGCAGATTTCCGTCAACCTTATGGATTATTAAATGAGAAGTTTTCTTGATAGCTACAGGTAATTTGGGTAAATTCCAACATTAGAGAATTCTTACATGTGTTTTCACAGACGCTTATAGCAGATGGCCAAATGCTAAAGGCGAAGTAGTTTTGTTTGGCAGAAATAGGAAATTGGATAACGCTTTTCAGAGAGTCACATTATCTGAAATTTGATATGTACTTAAACTCTGTGAAATTTACATGGAAAGAACATCACTGCAGACAACTTCATGGGATGCATAGGGGCCTTCATGAGCCACAATAGTTGTACACTTTCTACTAATTGCCCCAACCTGGAAATTACCACGGACTGCTCAAAAAATTGGCGAGATCACTGGACCATCTATGGATGGGAGTGAAAGCAAGTTTTATAGGAACAGGTAGAAGTTATTCAGATTATTAAAAAAATACTGGGAATAACATTGATTTGGTCAGATAAGTCAGTATTTAGTCATCATTAAATTAATTTTTCTAAGGAGTTAGAGATTTTCTGATTTTAAAGAAATATAGCAGTGACTTAAACCATACCAAATACTTACATTTAATATTGCAATCTCACTTACTTATACATTTGGGGCCACTTTTGACTCCTATTTAACATGAGTAAATGAATGAATAAGTATTTAACAAAGGAAATACTTAATTAGTAGCCCTTACCAATATTTTCCAACAAGCACCTTGCAAGAATTTTCCTCTATCTTAAAAACCTAAGTTGTTTTACTCTGAGAAAGAAGACTTTATCTATGAATGATTGCAAGCTCAATATTTTTCCATTTAAGAATAAAATCAACCACAAGAAAATTTCTTATTCTGATTAATTCTGAACACAGATGTTAATTTTGGTAAAAGTATATTGCAAAACCCATAGAAAAAATTGAAAATATGTTCAAATAAAAAACAATCATAACCACCAAGACATATCTGCTCTTAATATCTTAGTATATTCTGCCATGCTCATAGTATTACATATATAAGTATATGTGCATTACAATATATAAATTGTACAAATATAAAAAATTAGTAACTATATAATACAAAATATGACATAATAAAGCTTTTCAAGGAAAACAATTATATTCTACTATAGTGTAACTCACAATTTTTTATTCTTGATTCTGATCTGTATTCATTTTTCTACTTAATTGTAATCCTAAAATCTGTATTTCAATAACTTTAATAAAAAAATTATAACCACATTTCTATTGCTTTAAGGCATTTTTTAAATGCACATAAATCTCAAATTCATTCAAGAAGTGAAAAACCATGACATTTACATCAGAGGTGTTTTAGCCTTTTGGGGCAACAACTCCATAGACTTATTAAAATAAAAAAAAACAATAACGTAAAAAAATTCCAAGCATCTTATTTCTGTATGGGAAGCAGCTGTTCTTCTTCACGCTGATGAAGGGAGATTTGTGTGCTCTCTGCCCTATTTGGCCCACTGGGGCCCTGATCATTAAGATCTCACTCCTGCTCAAATGTATGTTTGAAAGATGGTGATGATGCAGATAAAAATTTTGGAATGTATTCTGTGGCTTGTACTGTGCAATGCATTTTATAGTCATTACATTATTTAATTTTCCAACTAGCATTTTAAATAGGAAAGGACGTAGGCTTAGAAAGGTCAAATAGCTTACTTACCCAGAGTCACATAAATAAGTGGCAGAACCAGGAATTTCATCTGGTTGTTGCCAGAGTCCTCGATCTCAAATACTATGTTATCTTGAATAGCTACATTCCAATATTGATTGGAGATTAGTAATTGGATATGTTTTGCTGAAACCCTCCATATCCTATCAGTTATCATCACTGCTTGGTCTATATACTTCTGGCTTTCAGAAGTGAGCCTAGCCTTGGAAAATGTATCACTCAACTCCTGGGAAATTTCCTGACATACTGTTCCTTTCTAGCATACCCTTCTCATTTCTTGGCTTAGAACCTTGGATTGATGCCCTATGCAGAATCAGTCATTACCAACTTCTTCTTTATTTCTTTCTTCCAGACCTGTAAGCTTTATGCCTAAGCCCAAAATCAGCATGCATGTAGTTATGTTATCTTCAGTTTTTAATCCATTTGAGACATTTGAAAGATTCCCTGAAATTCCTAAAGCAATTCAACTCAAAGCCTTCCATATAGTTTTCCAGTTGCTCAGGTCAAAATTTTTGGAGTGAAACCTTAATCCTCTTTTCCTCTCTTATCCTACATCTAAACCATCAGCAAACCCTACAGATTTTACTTTCAAAATATTTTCAGGGTACATCCTCCTTGGAGAAGTGTCTATTCAAGAACTTATGCACCCCAGTGTTCATAACAGCACAATTTACAATAGCCAAGTGCTGGAAGCAACCCAAGTGCCCACCAGTAAATGAATGGATCAAAAAAACAATGGTAAATTTACACAGTGGAATTCTATGCAGCAGAAAGAAAGAAGGAGCTTCTACCCTTTGCGACAGCATGGATAGAACTGGAGAGCATTATGCTAAGTGAAATAAGGCAAGCTGTGAGGGACAAATACCATATGATCTCACCATTAACAGGAACCTAATCAACAAAACGAACAAGCAAGCAAAGTATAGCCAAAGACATTGAAATTGAGAACAGGCTGACAGTGATTCAGAAGGGAGGGGATAATGGAGGAAAAGGGTAAAGGGTTTACAGGAACAATTATAAAGGACACGTGGACAATAACAAGGGGGGGTGGAAACAGGGGAGGGAGGAAGGGAGAATTGGGGTGGTCCGGAGGGGTGGGGGGAAAAGGCAGAAAACTGTACTTGAACAACAATAAAAAAAGCAAAAAAAAAAATATTTTCAGGATACAGTAGTTTAGGATACAAACACTTCTTACTTTTTTCATTGCCATGCCCCTGGTTCAGTTCCCCTATCATGCCTCTCCTTTTTCTTTGTGTCCCTATTCTCTTATCCACAAGAGGTTGGAGGGACTCTAAAGAAATGTCTGTCAAATTACATCACCCTTCTTGTCAAGCTTTTCAAGGATTTCCCATCTCAGAGCAAATCTAGACGCCCATAAGGCCTTCCAGTCTCTGATCCCCACTTCCTGCTGCCCCACCAGCCTCCCTCTATTTCTGTTTTTCTATGCAAACTGTCCACCCAGACTTTCCCCAATAAGCCAATCCTCTTATGCTCCATGAGCTTTGAAGTTGTTTTGCTTTATTCCTGGGACATTTGTCTGACCAATAGACAGATGACTTAATTCTTCGTTTTATTTCACATTTTTGCTTATAAATCATTTTTTCAGAGAAGTCATTTCTGCTCACTTTTTATAAAATAGGAATTCTCAAATTCCATGTGTCTTATTCTGTCTTTCCTTATTTTATCTTCTGCCATATGTTATCAAAACCTAACCTATAACATATTTATTTTTTTAATTGCATATTGCCTCGCTACTAGAATATAATCTTCATAAGGACAGGGAGTCTGCTGCGTTTACTACGATATCATAAGCTTAGAATAGTGTCTACCGCATAGCAAATATATGTTGAATACATGAATGGAATTCACCTCACTTTTAAAGGTATTGTAACTGAACACAGGTCACCAGGGACTCCCAACCCAAGCACCCCAGGACTCTAGCCCAGGCACTCAGAGCCTTACCAGGGTCCGCATTGTCCTGGCTGGGTCACCAAAAACTGTAACCAAATGCAGGTCCAGCTGCCTCCCACTTCAAAAATCAATACTCGAGAGTCAGGTGCTGATGTAAAGGAAGGTGGTTTATTGAGATGCTGGCCATCTGGGAGATGGGGTAGTCTCGTCCCAAAGCCCATCTTCCCCTATCAGTGGAGACAGAGGTTTTTATAAGGAGGGAGAAGGGAACAGAACAAAGAGATCAAGGAAGGTGGTTGAAAAGTTCTCTCCACAAAGACAAACACAGTACATTCCAGGAAGGACAGTGATAGTCCAGTGTGCATCATCCCAGTTTAGTCATCCCGGTTCAGGTTATTCTGGCTTGATGCCATCCTGACTCCACAGTTGAAGGTCAGCAAATCTCCTGGGGCTGGGATGCCTGAAGATTGGAGTCTGTATCTTTCAAAGATAGTTTCTAGGATTCTTCTACAAACATGCCGTTTATCTGCAAGCTACATATTAGTCAGAGCCAGCACTTACAGAAACAAGGTCAAAAGAATGGTGGGGTGGGTTATAATTTCCCACTGTTATAGTATAATTGGTTTAAGATGATATTTATTACTTTGGAAGTAGAGTGCTTAAAAATGCAACTTATTTAAAAAATAATACTTGAATACTTTCTGGAGTTTCTTCTCTGTTCTACCTATAGTGTTCCTTTAGTAAACTATGATAGCTTTTAAAGCTGTGATCACATGGGCAAAGTGTATTTTCTCCAATGGGGTCAAAATCTATTTGTTGTTTCACGTAACTTTTTTTTCCTGCCAGGACATATTTAACAAAATCCATGAGGCAAAACAATAAAAGGAAAATAAAATCTCAACTAAAAGAATTATGGACATTTTCACAAATTGAAATTTTATTAGAATTAAATATTCACCATTTGACCTCTAATGATCATTTAGAAGATGAACCTAAGATCAAATGGGTCCTTTCTAAAAACATATATATATATATATATATGTATGTATGGAAGGTGACTTAAACCAAATATATACCAGCTAAATAGACAAAGGAAGGAGGAAGGATGAGCTAATTTAAGGAAAAAAATTGTTTTTCTTTTTGGTGTTCTATTGTGACCAGGACTGAATTGATCTATTTACAATTTCCAGGGAAAGAAAATATTTTTTCTGAGTACAGCTGAGGAGAGGCCCTGACAGAGCTTTCCTGCCCCCATCTCCCATGTCATCGGTGTTTTCTGGGAGAGGCTCTGAGGTGCTTTTCCAGCTAAGTGGTTACAGCTGTTTCCACAGCATCAGTCAGATGGAGTTTCTGCTCTTGTTGACTTTGGCTTTGGTCTTCCCCTGGAGCCCAGCAGCATAAGAGCATTTGCTCAGAGGCCTGGAGCTCTGGACAAACATTCCAGTTTCTGAGTTCTTAACATTAACATTTGATGAATTCTTCTCTTAATTTCTCCTGGAGAGAAGTCAAAGACACTGGAGAGTCCCCTTTGCCCTGTGACAACCGTGGTATCTCCTGCCCCTGAAGACTTTTTCTTCTTTATATATAGCCGAAAACCTGAAAAAATAATAACATGCACAAACTATGCCAGTCTATGAAAATATGCATTCTTTTAGCTATGTTTCAATACATTTTGACGGTTTTCTGAAATACCAGACTCCTTTGAAGACTTTAAAAATAAAAAAAGGAAAATAAGCTTTAAAGCAAACCTTGGAATATTTGTGTCAAAAGGCACTATGAGAACATTTGAAATGTAGTTATGGAGTTAATTAAAGGGGTCACTTGTCATAATTGCACTGAGGTAGTATAGCACTTCTTAATGTTATTTTGATAACCTTACAAAAACACTGAGTCTAATGCTTACTTTTGGTTAAAATACTGTTTTTATGTGGATCATCACATTAATCATAAGAGGCAAAATTAAAAATTGATTCTGCAACACAAAGGATTGAACACAAAAGGTTATAATAGAATGGCAATAGGAAATTGTCCATTTTTGTTAACTCCACCATCAAATGAGTCCAAACTCATAGCGGACGGAACCTGCTTGCATTTGGGATAGCAGTAAAGGAATATGGCTTTGGTTTCTCCTGAAGGATTCCAATTGTGAATAAAAGAGAACATTCTAACAAATGTTATGAAAATGATAATTTGAAAAACCAAAGGTACCTTTAAATCTTTTGGCTGGCAAGTTCTGAAAGCATGTTTTTAAACTTATTTTAATCTGCCACTAACGTCAAAGTAGGTATTAAAGTGGCATTAAATGCCATTTCAAAGTTCCATAAGTGCAATACTATGATATTTATGTAATGCAACACTAAGACTAAATGCATGGTCAGTTTATTTTACACACACATGTACCCACAGACTGGCAAATTTTATATATCACTACAGTGCTGTATATGTCCTTATAAAGTCTATAAAAGCATAGCCCTTGCTTTTTATACTGATTCATTAGATAAAGTGCAGAACAAATAACCTGTAATCTACGACTATGTCAACTGTGTTATCCGCAACATTATTTTAATGGTAAGCAAATAAAATGCACATTGTTCAAATAGTTGTGGGTGTTTATACCTGCCTATTTCAGGACAATTTAAATGAATGAGGATCAAACCTCTTCCCTTGGAAAATATAATGTGAAGTGTCAGAGTGTGTCCCTGGAGACAGGTTGTCTGGGTTTAAGTCCCATCTCAGTCCCTTGCTAGAAATGTGACCCCAGGCCAATTATTTATTCTCTCTACCTCAGTGTTATCATTTGCAAAGTGAGAATAACAAATCAATACACTTGGAAGGATTAAATACATGTTCAATTTAAGGTGCTTATACAGCATCAGCATATAATCTGCTCTCAATAAAATAAAAAGATGATTTTCTTGTGTTTCTATTCTAATGCAACTCGCCTCCAGATGGAAGTATGCCCTCTATAGCACTTTGCCTGTGGGCATCTAATGTAAGCCTGAACATTTAAGTGATGACGCTTTCTGGAAGAGCCCAGTGCTTTGTTGCATAAGCCCACGGTCTAGAAGTTTCATTTTTTCAATTTAGGCAATATCTGCCTTCCTGAATTTCACAGATGCCCACATCAATTCAGATCATTTCTGCTCTTTCCCATTACAACTTCCAAATACTTAAAACTTTCTTTAATTCCACTCCCAACCCCATCCATAACTGCTGCCATCCAGGTCAAACAATGTTCCATGCACTCAGGTATTTCTTCAGTTATGTGATTTTATTATCTCACACCATCTTCGTGAGAGGCTTGAAAACTCTTAATTTTTCATTCCCTGATCCTAACAGGTATATTATCTTCTCTGAATTGATGAACACATATTTATATTGATACTTTGCAAATATTTAGGTATTTGTTTGTGATCACATAAAATCTTTGGTTTCTTTCATATATATATATAATTTTTATTTTTTTGTAAATCAGCCTCCCATAATTTTTTTATTGTGTTGATTTTTTCAGTTCAAATATAGGATCTAGGACTTCTGTTGTTAACAATGACAGAGTAGCTTGTATATAACCAACCCACTGGCGTAGAAAACCTATAAAAGCTGGGTAAAACAGCAGAAATAATGACATGAGTATACCAGGTAGTTACAGATATTAGCAATCAAACCAAACAGCCATGACTTGAGGGGTCAGCGTCACTACAAGAAGAAAAATGTATTGACATGGGAGCTCCCACCACTTCTTTTTCTCTAGGAAAGTAACTATGTGGAGCTTCTGGAAATCCCATAAAGTGTAGAAATAAAAACTGCAATTAAGAGCTACCAAAGCAGGCAGAGCCCAGAGACAAGGGAAATTGGTATGTCTTTTCCCCTTCAAGATATTTGCTTAAACCAAAGCTTTAAAGGATTGAGAAAGGAAGACACTGAGTAGAAAATGACTACTTAGAGGCCAGAAAGCCGAGCAGAATTTTTGGCATTTCATAGGATTGAAAAGGAAAAAAATGTTTTCTGGCTATGCTAAGGAGAAAAGACCTTGACAAGTATTCCAGGTTATCAGTTAAGAACCCTTGAAAGACTATGATGTAGGAAAAAGGGCAGATTAAAAATGGATCAATATTCATAGAACTTGGAATCAGGCAACGAATCATCTCAATCCTTCAATGATCCAACATTATCTATCCCTAACTGCTGCTGTCTGGAATCAGTAATCTCTGGAGAAATCTCATATAATCTAGAGCCAGAGGCTGTACAATTTTTTAAACAAAATCTGAACTTCAGTATACATGTTACAGGGGGATTTGGCCAGATTTCTGGGTGGAGGAGAGAGACCCCCGAGGCAGGATTGAAACTGCAGCTGGAGGGTGATAGAGTCCCATACTCCCATGAAACAGTAAACAAACTAGCACAGCTCAGGACACAGCTGTAGGAAGCTTGCACAGAGTATGCGGCTCCTGAAAAAGTCACAATGCAAGTGTACCATGGAGGTTAACATGGCGGCAAGAGGAGGGGCAGAAACGCTCCACTGAGCGTGATGGACACAAACCTGGATTGCCTGGTAATTTGGATGCTTCCACCAGGCATGAGATATTGGGCCTAGTCTTTTAAATGAGGGCATGCAGAGACTTACCCTCTGGTTCTTCTCGCTCACCCAGCTGGGAGCCCGAGCATTCCATGGCTGGCAGGGCCTGGCGACCAGTGATCTGGCAGCATTCCCGGGCCCCTTACCACTGTGAAAAGTGGCAATGGCACAGGTGGCTAGCACTGTGCTGTATGGCCCTGCTCAGCTGGGCACACAGATGCACTGGTGAGCCAATGGCTGGAGGGATGGGGCACAGGCACCGGGATGGCAGGCAGGAGTGTAGGAAAGGGAAGCATGCAACAAATAGGACTCTGGTGAGCATGCATAGAGTCCAAAAGACACCTGAACCCTGACTGCGACCGGGAACCAGCTAAGTGGCCTGGATGATCATGCTGTAGTAGCCTGCATTTTCCAAAGGATGGTAGTTTTAAATGGGAGAAGGAACTCTAGGCACAGCCTAGAACTAGTCTGGCCTGGCAAAAAGGTGGTAGGGTTATTTTTCATTGGGTATTTTAGAGGAAATGGGCTCTGAGGCAGAAGTCCATCATTTTTCCAAAATTGTGTAGCTTTTAAATAAGACTCCTTTCCTTTTTCACCAAACCTTTGCCTCCAGAGTTTGCCTATTGTGCAGCAGGCAGTTGAACCCCATTTGCTGTTTTAGTAACATACATACATATGCATATATGTTTACTTGTAACATCATTCTAAAAGTAGCCTATTAAAATATACATGTTAATATGATTGTGGCTATTTATACCCCGCCTTGTATATCAGGACATCATAGAACTATGTTAAGATAAAAAAAGTCAACTCTGACAGCGTATGGTCTCTGGATAGGTGTACTGAGTAAATGAAATCTAGGAGTAATAAAGGGAAATTAAGAGAAAACCCAGGCAATGAACACAAGCTATAGTTGGGTCAGATATTGATGTTATAAAGGTTTTAAAATAATGGACTAGCCCTGGCTGGTTGGCTCACTTGGTTAGAGTGTCATCCCAATAGGCAAGGTTGCAGGCTCAGCCCCCAGTCAGCACACATGCAAGAAGCAACCAATGACTACATAAATGAGTAGAAAAACAAATCAATATTTGTATTCTCTCTTCTCTCTGCCTCTCCTCTCTCTTTCTCCCCGCTTCTTCTCTCTCTCTAAAAATAAATAAACAATTAAAAATAAAATTCCTAATAGGCCAAAAATATATTTATGATAAGATGGAGAATTCATTTGAAATAGAATATATTAAAAAATAAGTGATAATTCCCAAACTGAAAAGAAATCTATTTCGGAAATGATAAAATCAGTAAAAGGTGTAATATCATGTTAGATACAAAACTTTGAAGAAAAAAAATTAGCTACTAGAAAACACCCAAGGTAAAGTATATAGGCGAGAAAAATTGTAAAATAGAGAAAAGAACACAGCAAGCATGCAGAAGTAAGGGAGAAAAAAATGGAATTTACCAAAAAGGAAAATGGATCAAATGGATGAGAATTTTCTTATGTGTCAAGCCACAGAGTCAGGAGGCTCTGGGAGTCTCAAGCCTTAAATGTGCACCTAAGCACGTCGTTGTTGAACTGATGAAGACTGAAGATAATGAGAAATTTCTTAAAATTAGTATTTTCCCACAAAAAGAGTGCTATACTACTATCAAAGGAACAATAAACATATTAATAGTTGTCTTTAGAAAGAAATGACACAAGTCAGAAAATAATGGAATGACATTTTTAGGTGTTGAAAGAAAATTACTGCCAACCAAAGGAAAAGACACATTCTAGGGAAAACACTAAGAGAAGTTTTCGGATTAAAGGGAATAATCACTGTTGAAGTCACAGAGAAACTGAAAAGAATGAAAATCCTTGGTGAAGGTAAATGTGTGGGTAAAACTCAATAAACGTTTATGTTAAGAATGACAATACTGTCTTTTGATATTGCAAATGTATATAGAATACAAACGTATGGCAATGAGCCTAAAAAGTTGGAGAAGGTAAATGGGCCTAAAGGGTGTTTAGTTTCTTAAATTATCTCAGAGTAAGTTAAAGTAATAATTTATAGCTGATTCTTTAGTTAGATTGACCAGATTATTAAATGTTGATGTGTTCATCTTTTAATTAGTGTTAATGAGTTAATTTAATGTTAAGAGAGTAAACACTATAGGAAGTAAAATATTAGCTATAGAGCCTAAAAGAAGAGAAAGAGGTAAAAATTTTAAATGTAAAATTAATCCAAACAAAATAAAGAGAAAAAATGAAACAAAGAAGAAGTGGAAAAATGATAAGTGAATGGTGAGGTTGAAACCCAAATATACTGGTACTTCTGTTAATATAAAGAGAGTAATGCTATAATAGGAGCTCTCTATCAATCCCCATTAATTTTATCTATTTTAATATGATTCAAACTTAGGAATTACATTTTGAAATTAGATTCTGTAAATGAAATTATTAAGCAACTTGTCCAATTTTCTCAATTTACAAGTCTTTAATAAAATGCTGGATATAATTGAAGGACTTTTATTTCTAGAACTATAAATCTCTCAGCAGATCTGGAAAGATTAAATAGCAACTTGAGAGTTCTTATCTCTGGGAAAGAAAAAATGAAATTAGAGTTGTGAATGTAGGGATCTTCAATTGTAAACTTTGCAAGAGAGGAAGAGCATGAGCTTAAGCAAATGTGCAAAATATTAACATTTCCTTAATCTATGTAGTGAGCACATGGATTTCTTATGATAAAATTCTCTAAACTTAAATATAAAATAGAAAAAGGAATAAAAAGGAGAGGTGGAGCATCATTATCATATGTTCACTCATTTTATAGAATTCAATTGTTCATTGCTTCCAAGTATTTTGTGGTGATTTTCATTCTGAAAATATTTGGGAGAAATTTTTTACAATAGGACTTACATGACTAAAACTGAATTGTGTTTCTTCACTGCGTGTCCCAGCAGAGTCAGAGATGATGACAGGCGCCCATGAAATACCTGCAGCTATTTCTAGGATGTTAGAAATTTGAGATGACTGAAAATGCCAAGTAATGAATAATAAATTTAAGCGACAGAAATTTAGACCAAAATTCTTCTCCCTACACATCTGGTTTCTGACCAATGCTGGTTTGCATAGGATTGGAATTGTATTAATCTTTTTTTCCCTTGCTGCTTAAATAATCTCTTTTATTTTAATGGCTTTGAATATTTATTTCTGAAAAAGCAGGAAAAAAAATTGGTAATTTAGTCACATTGCTGTCAGTCTACCAATCTGCCTAGTCAAAAAACCCAGTGAGTGGTGTGGAAGAAGACAGAGAAATCGAGACGAGCAGTAGAAGCACCGTGCTATCTGTTCGATTAGTAATTATAAACAACTTGGTAAATTGAGTGCTAGAGGAAAAGTGCTTTAAAATTAAAGAACACAGAAATGTCTTCAAGTCTGTTTTGAAGGGTAGTTTTGAAGGGGTCAGACTAGATACTCCAACATGAAAAGATGCCGAGGGTAGTGTTTGTACCACATAGCTAGCTGTGGAGTCATGAAAAAGTATTTCTATTCCTTAGGCAAAGTCAGTCTGTTAGAAACCTTCCAAGTCAATTTTTAGGACGAATCACACAGTGGAAGTGGAAGGAACCCTGGAAGATAATGTTGTAATTTAACCTCCTCCCTGCAATGATGAGGAAACTGAGTTAGTGTCTGGATCAAAACAGCCGAGTGAGTCAAGGGCAGAGCCAGGAGTAAAGCTCATTTATAATCTATATTTCAACCGTTTTGCTTTTTAAGTCTACTCCATTTAACAGACGTTGCCATGAAAAATACTCAGCTCTTCTTTGCTTTAAAAATGCTTCTGTGAATTCTCAATGGACATTTCTATGAAACTTACCTCTGAGTTCTCAATGCAACCGAAGGTTAACGCCAACCAGCTGACTCTGTGTATGAGATCACTGACACTTTTCAATGCAGGTGCTTTTGAACATGCTCAGGTTCCAGGCCAACTGCCCAATTGCCTGGGCCAGCAGAGGCACTGAAAAACACCTGGTTGTTTTAGAGACCTGTCCAAATTTGTGTCCCTTCATGCCTTAAAGAATCACTAGACCATCTGATATCTGAAGAATTCAGCTAACTATAATGAAGAGCAAACATCTTTTCTAAGCTGAACACAATTTCTATCTTCTTGTTCCCATTCCTTTGTCTTTCCATTCTTAAATAATATTAAAAACTGCCAGTGTACTGTTTTGACAATCAAAAGGAGTCATACAAATAGGTTTCTAAATCAGTATAGGAACTTTTTTCTGAATGTCTACCACATCCCAGGTGGTGTGCTGAATATATCTGAAAGTATCATGAATACAGGAGAAGCTGGACAGCCAGGTCTTCCCCCGGGTTAGTTTGATTCAGAGCTCATTGTTGGTGATCCTGGTCTCATGTAGACAATTGGTACCTTCTTTCATCCTGATTATCTGTCATACTTGGAGACAGTGATCCAGTGCACTTAGAGTGCTTACAAGTTTTTGGAATGAAGCCCGGATCTTATTGACAAAGGGATACCCTGTCCAGTCTTTACTCAGAGTCTCTCCTGTGACCTAACGAAGCACCCTGTCACAGTTCAGGACACTCCCTGCCACCACCAGCATCACCGCAACAGCTCTTGCTGTCCTTTAGGATATCTCTTCAGCTCCAAGCTGAGATCAAAGTAAAAGAGGTTGATGCACAGGAGAGAGAAATTAATGGGTTGAGAACTGGAAGGAAAAACAGCTACTGCTTATGTAAGACTAGCATAGGAAGTATGGGAGTAATTTTTTATTTATCTTGTGTTCATCAAAACAATAAAGGATTTTTTCACTTTTGTGGAAAGCATCTGTTTACAACTGTCATAAAATTTGACTTACATGTGTTTAAAAATTATCGTATTAGCACAAGCAATGATACCTATTATATCCCCTTTTTAAACAAGAAGGGGTGTGAGAAAGTTACTAGTGCTGAATAAGGAGCAGATTGGCATCTACACTAAATTAAATCAGGGAAAACAGGAGCTCAGCGTCAACTGGTATGATTTGTGTATTCCTTCAGCAAATATTTAGGCCCCATTGGTAAAGCTTTTTAAAAACAGAATTTGATGAAACATGAACTATCTTTCTTATTTAAATTTTTGCATCTAAAATATTATGAATCAGAGCTATTAAGCTGCTTAATATATATTCTGTTTAATGCATATTGAACAGAAGGAATATATTATGTTAGAAAACCATTTTGTTTCCATATGGACCTAAGACTTAATTAATAGAACATCAAAATAGTTCTGAGAAGTGCCCTACCAGGTACTCTGATCTCAAGTGAGTATAGTAATTAACTTTAAAAAATTAAATACAGTATAAGAATAAGATAGGATTCTGCAAAATGTAAAAATATCTCAGAAAAAATTTCAATTACAATTTGAAGCAAGAATGATTCTTCAAACATTAAAAAAGAGATGCATATGAAAAATTGAGCAAGTTTATTATTCATAAAAGTTTTTTTTTTAACTTTCTTCAAAACCTGTAGAGTAGAAACTGGCTTATTAATGGATTTAATGGAAGAGCAGATAACACACAGTTCAAGTCCTTGAGCCTTTCAGAATGAGGTGCCAATTTGCTTGCTCCAATTGGGGCGGGGGGAGAATGGCAGTGTATTGCATAAGGCCCTGGGGAGTCAGGATGGAGTGGCCTAGGACAATCTTCATACTAAAGGACACACCACTTAAAGTTTAAAAATATTCCTTAGAATGGAACAGCCAAGGTTTTGCAGTTGAGCATGACCTTTCTTAATCAGATAACATGACGCCTTACTTCCACACAAAACAAAGGCTTAAAGAAAGTAACCAGACTGAGTGGCAAAGGGAACGAGGCGGAAGGAGCGCAGGCAGCGCGGTGTGTCTCTGGGTGAGAGGGGTGGGCATTTGCTGGTTGTGTGCCCAGTTACAGACTCTGAGCCTGTTTGCCATCTGTAACAGAATGATAATATTACTAATATTGAAAGAGTTGTGAAAATTAAAGGAGAAAACCAGTGAAACACTTAGCATGATAGTACTAAAATGACTGGCTGTGTTTCCCCTGAAAATAGGTCCTTGTGGTTTTGTGAGAAAGGCATTTCAAAGGGCGCACACGTGGGAGAAGCTTAAACAGAGTGGTGAGATTTATTGAGGTGAAAAGAAATAAGATCTTCAGGGATGTAGCAAGTAGGCAGGCTCTCAATAGCAACTGTCCTGAGATCCTTGATAATCTTCCATATATTTTCTTAGTTTTCAGGAACAAGTAGGCTTGTCGTTCAAACTATACAACCTACTTTCTGGATTTTCTCCAGGCTTGTGCTGGGCCGTGTGCTTAACAAATCCCTTTCCTGGATCTTCCTAGACTTCATGCCCTTCTCCAGTCTGATTCTTCCCCGGGCTAGACTCCTCCCTTTTATGGTGCCATTTTGGTTCCTACTGTGCAGCCCCAAAGTTCTACCTCATCAGGTTTCTACTGCCATGTGTTTACTTCCCCCTATACACCTTGGCATCTACTACTCATGCACTCAGCAAATGAATGTCCCCCACTGTTTTATTCCTGTTCTCCCTCCCCACCATAATCCCAGCTACCAGGCCAGTTGTCCCCTGGAGAAATTGAAAAGCCAATTCTTCTTCCATTTGGGGATTAAGTCCCTGCAGCAGAGGGCAGCTGTCCCCTGGAGAGCCTGTGAATGCTATAGCTTCCTCGTTAATCAGACTTAATGTCTGATTCAGCTCTCTAGTTAATCAGGCTTAATGTCTGATTCCATTTGCTTCCTTCCTTTATTAATATCTGACTAGCTACCTATACAACAGCAGCAAAAAGGAAAACTGAGTGAGTGACCCAGCAGAGCATGGGAGAGGGGTCAGTGAAGAGTGATTTGAGCACAAACATTCATTAATGTCTTTATCTAAAATGAGTTAGAGGAAGGGTGCCCTTGGGGAAGGGTTAGGGAATAAGAAACTAGATACACTGTTATGGGGGAAGAAGTTCTCAGAGAACAACTCCAGGACAGAGAACTTGGAGATGACTAGTAAGGAGATAGATTATTTGTAAACCAACTTTTCTATTATCTGTATATAGAAAAGAGACCATATGGCATCTCGTAACGTGCTTTCCTCTTTTAAACACATATTAGGGGACTTCTCATTTTAAATTAATATATTTCTGTGTCATCAGTCTGAATAACTAAATATTACCTCAATATATATATAAAATTGTCTTTGTCCTATCATTTGTGTATACTTAGACTATTTCTTCTCTTTCTTTTCCTGTTCACAAATGATAAATGCCCAGTGCCTCAAGTAGTTTTGATTGACTACATTTATTACTACAATAAAAATGTCTTTGATCTTGCACATTTGTTCAATTATTTCTTTATTAAGTCTTTAGAGGTGAAATGCTTAGTCAACCAGTATGCACACTTCTTAATTGCAGCAATTGCAACTAATAAACATACTTTTATCAATTTGTTCCAAGATTTAATGTGCAGATGACAATTGAGTTGAGTAGATTACTTAATTGGGAGATAATAAAAAAAATCAGAACATCTGGGGTAACTGTACACCAGCCTGCAGGAGTTTCTCCTGAACATTCCATCTGTGCTATGTGTTGAAAGTAAAATGGCAGTTGCTGTTCTTACTGTACACAGTTATGAATATGGGCCTAAAGTAGATTTATTTTTGTTTATAGTTTTTGATATGAAATAAAGACCTGATACCTAAATTGAACACAGGTTAAAAGCTAAATTGATCTGCATAAAAAGGTTAACAGATATTGTCTTGATGTGCACAAAATTTCTAGTCCTAATTTCTAGGAACTCCTAGATCCTAAGAGTTCCTTTCACTGAAGTTTTGAGTTTACTTTTGCTCTTTCGTAGAGCTGGTATTTTGCCTGGACATGACCTCCATAACAGTTTCGGGAACAGTGAATATCACATACATTTTCTTAGTGCTTGTGTGTCTGAAAATGTTTTTATCTGTCCCTTATACTTAATTATAGTTTGGCTGGGTATATAATTAAAGGTTCCAAATAACTTTGCTTTGAACTTTAAGATATTGCTTTATTATCTTCTTCCATTAAGACATTGCCAGGGAGAAGTCCAGTATTCTTCTGATACTTCTTTCTTTGCAGATGATCTTTTTTTTCTAACTAGAAACTTTAAAGATCTTCTCTCCTCATATTTAATGGAGTTTCATGAGACTGCATTTAGGTGAGGAATGTCTTCCTTCATTCTTTTGATACTTAGCGTCATAAATTTGAAGATTTCATCTTTCTCCAGTTCTGCTAGCTATTCACCTATTCCTTTTTTATTTTAGTGTCTTATTCTCTTCAATTATCTTTTTTACCCCAGATTTCCTACCTGCTGAATATATCATCTCCTGTATTGATACTTGATGTCTGTTAAATTTTTAACCTTTTTCCCGGCTGGGTTGCTGGGTTGTTCTCTGTTTCTCTCTCTCTCTCTCTCTCGCCCCCCAACTCCCTTCCTCTCTCTCGCTCTAAAATCAATAAACATATCCTTTCCTCAGGTGAAGATTTAAAAAAAGTATCCCTTTCCCCCTTCTATTTAGCTTTTTGAGTTGTCTTCTGTTTTATTTTCCAGCTTGAGAATTTTTTGTCAAGTATCATATTTTCTTTAATTTTAAGAACTCTGACCTCATGGATTTGTGCAAAGCTTCAATTTTTGCTGTATAAAGGCCACATTATCTTACATATTTCTATGAATATTAATTAGATGTTTAAAGATTTTTTCTGAATTATCTCTCCAATCGTCATCCACTGATGTCATTTAGAGAATGTGTCAGTAAGCTGCTCTTTTTCCTGAAAGATTAAATCAGGAGAGTTTGGGGAGCACTGGCATCCATAATGGAAACCCACTGAACCTAAAGAACAGTTTCCCCATGTATCTGCTCAAAGTGACACAGTTGCCAGGACCATATCCCAATGATTCTGATTTCAAGGCTGGCATTCTCTCTTTTCTTCTTTTGGCTGAGTATACCAGCAGATGTGCTCATGGTCCATTAGTCTTATATCATAAATTTTCTAATATTTCATATAAGATACTGGCCCTTTATAGTTACCATAGACTTTGGTATGTAATATAAGTCCTACAAAATTATATCATTTTTCGAGGGAATGAATCATTGACAATTATATATCTATTTATGTTTATAGATGTTTTCATGTGTGAAAATAGTTTATATGAAACGTTTTAGTTGAGTAAGTTTTACTGTGCCAAGAATGCTGGGTTTCCCTTAAAATGTAAATGCTTTGAAGTCTAAGAAAAATATTCCACAGCTCCATGGCAGCTGTTTTCAGGGAGAGTTATAGTTAGTAGTTCATAGTTACCACATTATCCCAGTTAATATCATAGCAATGAAGCTGAAATCCTGTCCAAAGCACAAAAGTTACTGTATTTTTGTGGATTCAGAGGGTATATCTGCTCTACAGTTAAAATCAAGTCAGTTTTCAACTAGTGAAACTCAGATCTACCTTTCAAAGGTACCTCTCTGATAGGGGCGGTGCCTACTTTCTCACCTATCCATGGGGGCATTGAACACGGTGTGTTGAGCAGGAGAGGAGCCAGGATGATGCCTGTCATCTGGAATCCTTGGCAAATTCTACAGTGTCAAGGCCTTCCTGAATATCCAGAGAATTTTAGGAAGAAATGTGAAAAAAATAAATTTTACTTTAAGAAACACACCAAAAAAAAAAAAAAAACCCTCTAGACAATACATATTCTCATTCCAACCGTTGATTTTTGAGGTCAGGCAATTACAGAGAATGTTTACCCTGTACTTTAGCCACACTGCAGTGTCTCCATGAGGACATCTGAGTTTCCTCAAAGAGTAATCAAATGTCTGCTTCCTAAGAGACAGAAGTGCCTCAGTGCCTCTGGGAAACTTACCCACCAGGGACTTGTCAAAAATACGTGGAGGCTGTCAACTCTTGCCATCAGGTAGCGAAGCAGAAAAGCCAACAACAATAGTGATTTAAAATGTCATAGCATTCTGACTTCTCAGGGGATGATAAAAGTTTTAGCCTACTTTATTTAGCTGTTGGTTTCTTGGGAAGATTTTTTTGTTGTAAGAGTAGAAAATATAGTTTAATAAACATGTGGTAGTATACTAGATAGTAGACTTTAGTTAAATCTTTCTATGGATTTTATTGTAACAAATACAAAATCAAAAACAAGAATACAGACATTTTTAGAAGAGTCGTGGGCAAGATAAAATAGAGAAGACAACATGGAAAAACATTTCTTAAATGACTCAATAGATTTAAAAGTTCACACACACACAAACACAGAACATTCCATGAATGTATGGTTGTTCAGACGGGAAACTGAAGGCCCGAAAGGGTTAACCTGTGGTTGGGCAATCCCAGCGTGGCTGTAGTGGCCACCCTGGAGGTAGAATTGTGCTCTAATTGGCAATTGGGAATATGCTCGAATATATGTGCAGATGCCAGATGTGCTTAGATTAACATCCTCAAAACGGGAATGTTTTTGCTGATACATTGAATCTCTTCAAGCAGGAACACAGGCACACCCATGGATAAAATGACAGAAGGCTTGAGTGGTGAAGTAATTTCAAAATTTTGGGAGAATTTAGGTGACATCAATTTTGGAAACCTTCAGTTAGGGGTAATACATCCCTCCTTTTGTGTTTCTGTAACGCCACATGTTGCGTTGTTGCTCTGTAACGTTCAGTAACACCTTGCCAAGAGTGACTCAGTGCCTGCGATCGGGGGGTGGGGGTGGGGGGGTTCATTTGAATGCAACTTCCAACATAGTGCAAAGTCTCTCAAGAAATCAAGTTCTGTTTGGTCAATAAAGCTAACACATATTGCTCTACTTTGAGACAAATGTAATAACATTTTACCACGTGGCAAAGTGCCGTGAATACTAAGACCTTCATAATAATAACTATTGTACTAACATTTAGAAAGAATTATATTTGAATTCACCAAAGCTATTTATGTTAGAGACTTAATTCTGCATTTATATGTGTACTTAACTTTCTGCTTTATGTAAACAAAAAGTGTATTTAGTATCAGGTTAATTAGAATAGAATTTAAATTAGTCAGCCTTAGATCTTTCTTAGAATATATGTTTATTATCTTGTTATTGAAAGAATCCCTAATCCCATTTATGTGCTCTTCACAGGGACATTCTATAGAATTCTGAGCAAAATTCTGATTGTAGAGATTATTGTTTTTTGTTTATATGTTTGTATATACCTTACATAGAAAAACAGAAAACAAATTTACATTTAAGGAGTGATTTAAAAAAAACAGTTCAGAGAACAACCTCTGGTACTTCCCTAGTTCAAAAATGTCAATTGGCAAGTACTTTTTAGATTATGAATCCAAGGGAAAAAGTGCTAATCAGCAAGACACAGCCTGTGAGCCCCACCCTGGCCCTTGGCCACTCCCTGAGCGGCCGCTTTGAATCACCAGAGTGCCTCGCCATGCTTCCCCATGAACCTGAACACTTGAGACAGAAACACAGGAGCTGACTTCATTCTCTCGCTGCATACCTCCCTCATTCTCCATCTCACACTCCCCATTTTTATTTTGACTCATTCTGTATGGAGTAATTTTTTTCTTCTCTCATTTCATTAACACTCTTTAAACCCCATGTGGAGTGTCAAATACAAATGCTAGACTGCTGAAAAGCCTATTTCCTAAAGTGAGTAAAAATTATGGGCAGAAAAAAAAGCTATTAATTAACCTTTTCAATGAGAACTTTAAAAGACCTCTTGGTATTTTAAAGAGCAAAGTTTGTCTTATCAAACACGTGAATGCCTAAAGAAATAAAAGGAATCAAGCTCCAAGCTCTTTCCAAATTTTCACCTTCCCCTGACAGATACTACCCTCTATATTAATTTGCTGCACTGCCACACCAGAATACCGCAGATGTGGTGGCTTAAACAACGGGAAATGTTTCCTCATAATTCTGGAGGCCAGAAGTCTGAGGTCACGGTGTCGGCAGGTTTGGTTTCTTCTGAGACTTCTCTCCTTGGCTCACAGATGTCCATCTTTCTGTGCCTTCTGTGTGCTTGTCCCTCTGTCGTGTCCCCTGTGTTCAATCTCCTCTTCTCGTAAGGACACCCATCAGATTGGATTAGGGTGCACCCTCAAGACCCCATTTGAATTTAACTACTCTTCAAAGGCCACATTTCTAACTATAGTCATGTTCTGAAGGACAGGGATTAGGTCTTTGACATCTGAATTGTGGTGGGTGGGGAAGCAATTCAGTCAGTAACACTCTCCAACAGGATTCTCCTGTTTATTATCTTTGATAACGGTTTCCTCATTGCTATGTCGTGGTAAATTATTATTGCCGATACACTCTTTAAAATAAAGCACACATTTTTATGGTAAAACATTTTTTGCTTTATTAATAATCATTTATTTAAAAATATTAGAAATGTTGTCTTTTTTGTTGTTGACATTATTATTTAATTCTTGTTTTTGATCAACATTCCCTCCAGAATATAATAAAAGTATAAACTTTGAGTCTTAAATGTTACTTCTTGTATTAAGCAGATAATATGTTCAAATTACCTGCCATTTTTAAAAGATTTTATTTATTTATTTTTAGAGAGAGGGGAAGGGAGGGAGAGAAACAGCAATGTATGGTTGCTCCTCACATGGCCCTCACTGGGGAACTGGCCTGCAACCCAGGCATGTGCCCTGACTGGGAATCGAACCGGGACCATTTGGTTCCCAGCCTGCGCTCAAATCCACTGAGCCACGCCAGCCAGGGCATTACCTGCCATTTTTAATGTTTAGACTAACTTCCAAGGTTTTTGTCATTTACTTGCGTTTTCTTAGACAAAATATCTGTTTAATATAAAATGAAATAGAATTTCATAGGAAAGCATAAAAGGGAGAAAAGGGGAATAGCAGTCTCCAATCAAAGTGAGAGCCTGAGGAAGCGAGATGGAGAAGGGGGCCAGAAATGACAGAGAAGGCCCTGCTCGCTGGATGTCCAGCTCATCTGAGACTTGTTAGAAAGTGGCAGAATAGCAGGCTTCAGGGCCACATGCCCGTAGCTCTGATGTACTTGGCATTGAAAACTTTTAGCAGATTGATGATCGTGACCTTTTGGCATAATGGCTGTAAGGTTAACTTTTAAAAATCAATGAAAGGTGAAATATCCATTTATTCTAAGGTGGTTTTCTGTTGGTATGAACATTTAAAAAAACTATAGGGTGGGGCAAAAGTAGGGGTACAGTTCATATGGAAAATAATACAATAATTAATAAATAATAATAAAAGAATAACTGTTTTGTGTACTCACAACTGCAGACCTACTTTGATCTGCCCTGTCTGCCCCGTACTGTCTTGTTCACACCCAGAGTGTAGCTATTCATAAATTAAAAACATGTCCAATCTGCACACCAGGCATGTTTTTCTCCCTTTCTTTTCCGAGCAAAAAATTGAAAACATAGTCATGTCTTTGATGGTGTTGTCCAGGACTTGGCCAAAAAGGAGTAACCGTTTCACGGATTAGAGATGGCATTAGATGAATGTAACGTGGACAGTGTGGACGACATCTCTAGAGAAGTGTTTGTTAGCCCTTTGCTGAGCATCTCTTTTGAATGGTATTCTAATGGTGTTAGTGTCTAAAAAAGTGTATGTGGTCTTGTGCGATATCGTTGCTATTTGATTTATTTCAACACTATTTTGCTCGATCAGAATGCTAAGGTTAAAAAGACAAACCAAACCAAACACAACACTAAAACAGAGACTCACTCATGAAAGTACTCGGCCTCAATGCATCAGTCTATCTACCACCTTAATGCTAAACTCAAAGAATAGGTTAAAATAAAGATTCTGTGAAGCTCTAAAGATCAGTTTTAAAAGCAGAACAAGGAAACCCCAAAACTAACCATTTAACTGCTCTTAGCAGAAAAAAACCAGCTGTTGCAGTTTGTTCCGTGTTTGTGTGTTTCCAGAAACAGAGTAAACTTTACTCATATGTACATGGATGTGTATTTTGTTTCACACAGTTTTTGCAATGAAACACACATAAATTCACAGCATTAAATTTTTATTTATATAATTTTACAAATTTATGCTTAAAATCTTCCCTGTGTTTTCTATAAGCTAAGGCGACTTCGGTGAGGTTGACAAGTAGTCCCAAGTGTGGGGGCGTGCACATTGGTATTTGTTCTGAGAGACTGTTTGTGCGCGTACAAGACATTGAACACAAAAAATAATATATGGTACTTTGGAGATAACTGTTTTGATTACAAATAATAGCTCAAGTAGAGCTTTCATGTAGAATTTTATTCACCTGTTATCCCACCAAAGGAATTGTTGCCTTGGGTTTTCAGATGGCTCTCAATTGATTGCTAAATTTGCCAAGAGTTGCCTGACTCTGCAGTGCCACCAATGGGTTTCTCAGGGTACCTTTACTGTACTGGCATTTAAATTTGAGACTAGAAACTAGAGTTGTTTTCTGATTCCCTTCTTTTCTGCTACAATTAAATGTTCAGTGATTTAAATTTAAATTCCATGGCCCTGAGCAATACTAAACAAAGCAAAGCAAATAAAAAATTCACGATTGTTTATTGAGCCTCTGCTTGGCCCGGAGTATTATGGGTAACTTGGCTTGTAAAATAGGGCGTATGTCCCCAAGCAGACTCCTGTCCAGCCCGTTGTTCTCAGAAATGCACCTCCTGGAGACCGCGTAAGAAGCTTTCCTCTCAGATCTTAAGATATCCGAAGCTTTTAATTGGCAGCTGGTGCAGTGACAATCCTTAGTGAAGGGAGTTCTGTTCTCCATTCTCCTATTTTGGCCCATAAAATAGGGAAGTGCATCATTTAGAAATGGAAAGTGAGCATCCATGATATTTTCTGACTCCCCCCACCAAAAACAAACAAAGAAACAAAAAACCCTACCATTACCACCAAAGAGAGAAATAGCTGACCTGATTCATGGAATTGGGAGAAGAAATAAGCCTGCTGTGCTTGCCCCATACTCTCTTCCCTCCTGCTCTCATGTCTTTGGGAGAGTTCCGTAGGCCATATCAATTTATCCAGCTGCCTGCATCCCTTGAATATAAGACAGGAATTCTGGATCAGTGCCTCTCTCTGCAGAGATAAATTCTCCATCAAGTAGGTCATCCCAAGTTCTAGGTGGGGGGCGGGGAGAAATTGGGGAGAGAAGGACAGGACCATCAAAAGGCAGAATGTCTCCCCATATTTAAACCAGAGTCTCCCGGCCAGCCTCACAGAAATAACACCAGTAAGTCTGATGACCACATCTAAATTTTTAAATTTGGGGTTGGAATGTTAGAGGATAGATATATGTAAATTTTTTGTTGTTCAGTAGCCATACAACTAAACACCTACCAACAGAAACATTCCTTATATAACCTGCAACTTTTTAGCAAAATTACGTGAACATGTTAAGTTCCTGTTAATGAATTAATTAATTAAATTGATGTTGTAACCAGAAAGTCATATTTATTTGTTTTCATTGGATGAGAAAACCTTAATGAAAAATACTTCAGCAGCCTTTGGATTCATTTATAGACATTCATGTAGGTTGGTCCTGCTACCTTGCTTTTTCCTTATCTTGAAAATTGCATCTATATCCTGTCAGTTGCTACCACAGCACTTACATAACTTTGCTGCTCAGAGGACAGCAGAATTTTCATTTATCAATATTTATGAAGAAAATGATCCAGAAAAGCAATGTAGGTTATTCAAAGAGCAGCAAATTAGAGAGTGTTTAAAAACAAAGGAGGGGAAAATGCCCAGAAGGGCTAGGCAATAGGGAGTACCTGGCGGAGAATTCTCAAAAGCAACAAGATAAATGACTCTGCCCTAGTGAGGTCACCAGTTACAGCCTGTCTAAATAGTTCACATCCTGGGTGAGAAAACTGAATAGTGTATGATTATAAGTTAATGGGCACTACAAGAAAATAAAGCCTTATTTATTCTTAACTCATCACAGCAGAGACTTCCTTTTCTGCTCTCACTTATTAGCCCATCAATTAATTTCTCTTTACACTCCAGGACACAACATGGAGAAACCTGATAATTTCGAGCAAACCTACAGAGCAATGAGATGATCCCTGCCCACTGAGGACTATAAGTATTCATGCCCCATGCTGTGCTTAATGTAGATTCACTGCCCTGGCGGGAGGATGCCCTTTTGGTTACCACACTGTTATCAATCACTGACCTGTGAGTTCTCTCATACTATGAAAAAAAAAGGAACAAGCTCTTTCTTTCTCTCTACTGTGTAGAATTCCATTGTGTAAATGTACCATAGTTTCTTGATCCACTCATTTGCTGATGGGCACTTAGGTTGCTTCCAGCACTTGCCTATTGTAAATTGTGCTGCTATGAACATTGGGTGCATAGGTTCTTTTGGATTGGTGTTTCAAAGGCTCTTAGGGTATAATCCCAGCAGTGGAGCTTATATACTTTGCAACAGCATGGATGAAACTGGAGAGCATTATGCTAAGCAAAATAAGCCAGGCGGTGAGGGACAAATACCATATGATCTCACTTTTAACTGGAACATAATCAACAAAAGAAAAAATCAAGAAAAACATAACCAGAGACATTGAAATTAAGAACAATCTAACAATAGCCAGAGGGGAGGGGGAGGGGACTATGGGGGGAAGGCTTTTCAGGACACATGGACAGAACTAAGGGGGAGGGTGGAAGCAGGGGAGGGAGGTGGGTTTGGAAAGGATGGAGGGAAGGAGGGGATAGGATGCAGACAACTGTAATTGAACAACAATAAAGTAATTAAAATAAAATTTAAAAAAGGAATACTCACCTATAAATTCAGGTCTTCTGAAGTTCATGCAAATACTCGGTTAAAGAAATGTCTGTTTTCTCTGTCATCTTGGAATTGACAAAGCATTTTCCAAACCCTTGTAAAAAGCATTTTTAATTAATAGTCTGCTAACCTGGCTTAATTTAAACAGCTCCAGTAGTAAAGAAGTTTCTTCCTCACCAAGCAGTATGTTCCACATGAAGAGATTTCTTAATGTCGGATTCAAATTACTTCAGTCTAACTTCAATCACTTACCCTTCTTTGGTTTTCTTTATTTTTCTCCTAGTATCTTATATAGCAGCCTTTGGGGAAATGACATTTGTCATATCCAACACCCATTGGTGCAATTAATCTGTTGTTCAGGGCAAGCGTCACCAGTTTCCACAATGGTGCCTCATACCGCCACATGGCTTGCATTATCCCATCCTCTTCCATCTAGGGGTGTGGTCCTCAGAATGAGAGTCAGGATTCAATGAGATTAGTGGAAAAATTCTAGATTATATACACTACACTCTGCCTCTTCTTTGTATTTAAATTTTACTCAAAGACTGATCACTGTCTTGGCAAAATAATACCTAGATGAAGAAAGTCAGGAAAATTACAAGAAGATGAGACTATCTTTGATGCCTTATTTCTGTTAATCTTCCTAATTTGGAGTCCTCATTACTTACTCAAGCATGGTCTTTCTCATGTGTATCTAGATGCTTCCTGTCCATCAAAACTTCATTTTCTGTGTCCTATACCATGAGGAATCTGTTCTTCTCTGTAGAAAGAAGATTGATGTCGAGTTAATCAAGAAAGCTTAATCTCAGTAACCCACCCGAAATGCACATGTACCCAGAAAACACTTAAAAGATAGCTAACAAGGTCATTTTCCATATTTAGAAACACAGAGGTCTGAGCTGCCTCTACTTAGAACTAGTATATAGGAAGGAGAGAACTTTTTGAAACGAGGGCTACTCAAAGTATAGCCCTGGACAGACATATGAGCAGCATCTGGGGACTTAATCGACATAAAGACTTGAGGCTCTGCCCCAGACCTACTGATAAGAATATCTGGGATAGAGCCCAGAATTCTCTCCAGGAAATTTTTATGCAGGATAAAATTTGGAAAGTAAGCTTCTCAACCTTGGTTCACTCTCATTCTCTGTCCCTTGCTTGGGGCTGTGGCTTCCTGCTGACATGGCATCAGATCCGGTAACCTGAGAAGAGTACATGATCTCCAGCATTGGGTCTGTAGTACCCAAGCTTTTCAGTAATCCAGTTCGTTAGCCTTACCTGCAACTTTCTCCTCGTGAATCTCTCCCAGATTACCGCTCTCAGACACTCTTGTTTATAGCATTACTCAACCTGGAATGCCAATGGGATCCATCTTCCTCTGTTAGAATTATATTCATCCTTCGAAATAAAACCTAAAATCTCACCTCCTCCTTGTCACTCTCCTGATATACCTAGAAACCACACCTAGGAAAAAAACACTTTGTTTTCTATGCCTTCATATTGCATCTTTCACAGCTGCCTTGTGCTTATTACCACATTTTGTCATGTGTAATAATTAAGTTCTTATAAAAGGAAGACTGAAAAAAATGTATATGCTAGTAATTAGAAAGTGTAAGGAGAGAAGAGAGGAAGTCATGCAGAGGGGGAAGAGAAATGAAATTCAAGAAAGTGAGTTCCTGAAAAGGGTCCTGCTTACTATCAAGTATACTTAGTTAGTTATTCTTAAGGAATCAGCCTCACAGATTATGAACAAATGCATCTCAGGACACTGTCTATAGTGAAGAAGGGAGAAATAATTGTGTGCTGGTTTCTATCTCCCCTGGTAAAAATGTGTGTTCTAGTAGGTTAAGAGAGATTCTCTCCCTCTCTTCTAAGTCGTACTTGAGCTATTCTCCCTATAGCTTAAGCCTCAGCATGGACAGAAAAGCTCTGGAATGGGAGGAGAGCAATGAGGACAGTGAGCAAACCACTCTCAGGTTCTGTTCATGTGAGGCTGGTCTGAGCCCACTCAGAGCTGGCCAGCCTAGCGGCAGCTGGGAATCAAAAGTGGACAAGGGGCCCAGAAAGAGGTGATACTGAGGGGACCTGAAGTGGTGTGTAGAAGTGTCTGATACAAGTTATTTATCTGCCAGTAGAGACTGCATGTTCCTTGAGGATAGAGCTTGACATTTTCCATTTTCACAGATAGTGTTTACCTCAAACATCATAGGTCCTTCCTGAAAGTATGTACCATAGAAATGCAAGATTACCAGGGCTTAAAAACATTTGCCTAACAAATTGCATTGGAACTAATAAGTTCTTCTCTCCATGCCAGAAATTGACAGTCTGGAGATTTGTTCCATGAGGCAGAATTCTTGGCTATATTTTTTTCACTGCGCATTTCAAGGACCTGGAATAGTGTTAATGAGTATCCAGTACATAATGAGTATCCATAATGAGTATCCTGTACGTTTTTGTTGAATGAGTGAATTCTATCAAATCCCAAAAGAGATGTACAAGCAGAGAAATATGTGCTCTTGAAAATACTCATACTCCACAGAATCCACTACAATTGTTCATCAGAAAGGCATAATCTGCATATTTGACCTTGTTGGTTTCCTTTCTTATAAAATGGGAATAACACAGTGGTAAACTTCACTGGAATACAATATTGGAAGTTCCTAGTTGAATTGTGTAGAACACTTTGCCATATTGAATGCTGCCAAATAGGTTAAACACTTCAGATTCTATTTGATTTTTTCCTTTTTTATTAAATATTTTATTGCTGTTATATTACAGTTATGCCTAGTTTTCCTCCTTTGCTCTCCTCCACCCAGCCCGCTCCCCACTCCCACAGTCAATCCCCACCCTGTTGTCCGTGTCCACGGGTTATTCATAGATGCCCCTTGTATTTAATGGGTTTTTATACAAGTTAACATGTGGATGCCAAAATAACACTGGACATACATATGTAGCTGGGAGATATAAGAAGAGAGTAAATGACAATAAGATTTTTAAGAGGATAAAAACGCATCTTACTATTTCCATAACATGACCACACTTAATAGCAAGGGAGGCTGGGGAGTGTACAGTAGTTTCCCCTTATCTGTAGTTTTGCTTTCCATGGATTCAGTTACCCTCAGTCAACCATGGTCCAAAAATATTAAATGGATAATTCCAGAAATAAGTAAATCATTAAGTTTTAAAGTGTGCACTGTTCTAAGTACTGTGATGAAATCTCACATCTTCCCATTTCATGCCGCTTGGGGCGTGAATTATCCCTTTGTCCAGCACATCCACGCTATCTACACTACCTGTCACTTAGTAGCCTGCTCAATGATCAGATCAGTTAACAGAGAGAGAGAGAGAGAGACCACAGTCACATAAAACTTTTATAACTTTATTACACTCTATTTTAAAAATCAGTTTATTGTTGTTAATCTCTTACTGTGCATAATTTATAAATTAAACTGTATTGTAGATATGTATGTATAGGAAAAGACATAGTATGTATAGGGTTCAGTACTATCAGTAGTTTCAGGCATCCATTGGGGGTCTTAGAACTTACCCCTTCAGATAAAGGGGATTTCTGTAGTTTTACTGTGTACCCAGAAGGAAAGGAAAAGCTCCAAATAAATAATTAACTAATTTCTCCCACCAGAATTA
Source organism: Micronycteris hirsuta (assembly GCA_004026765.1). Taxonomy (NCBI): domain Eukaryota; kingdom Metazoa; phylum Chordata; class Mammalia; order Chiroptera; family Phyllostomidae; genus Micronycteris; species Micronycteris hirsuta. Next base: position 44,277 of record PVJI01004507.1, on the reverse strand, counting down.
AAGATTTTACATCAGCTTCTTTCTGTTTGTCAAGTTTAAGAGCAGGTGAAGGGAAATCTCAGTGTAAGTTTTCACTGTGTAGGTGTGTTTCCAGACATGCTCTTATAAATGCCGTTCCTTTTGAGACTTGGACAAAAGTGGGGACACAACAGGAGTATTGGCAATTGCAGCGTCCATGTAAGACATTTTTAGATATAAAAAGGCTCCATGTACACACCACCTATTTTCACTGAGTGCACAGTGGGGAAATATCCCAGTCCTGCGGTGACCAGTCTGATTTCACAAAAGATGGGCAGTCAATCAATTCCAACAATGCTGGCTTTGGTGCATCTCCAGTGAATGTTTTGATATATTTAAAAGTACTTGATCTTTAAAAGTATATTGTTAATAATACTTATAACAACTGTTCAAACTTAGTACATCACTTTGTAGTACAGCCTAAGTTTAGTGACAAAATGGCAAATGCATATTCCACTTGGTTAGGGAATATAAGGTAAGAAATTCAAGAATCAAGTGAATTTGAACTTTTCCACTAATTGCACCTGATAAAAGAAAATCACAACCTCATTTCATTTTAAATGAAATGATTCAAAATAATTATTTTTCTGACATGTAATATATAGATCCCAAATAATTACATTAATGTTTATTTTGTTATAATTGTTTTATATTTGAAATATCTATAAGTAATTTTAGAGGCGTTACTAAATCAATGAATGTTATGTGCAGAAGGATTGACAACAAAGTGGTGAGAAGGATGTAAGGCACAACATCAGGAATATAGTCAAGATTGCAATACCCTGTATGGTGTCGAGTCAGTACTAGGATTATCTGGGATCACTTTGTGAATTACATACATGTTCAAACTAAGTGCCGCATACCTGACTCTAATATAACACTGAGTGTCAGCTGTAATTAAAATCAAACTTAACAAAAAGTAGAACCAAAAGAGAAAATTGCTTCTCTCTACCGCATCTTACTAAGAAAATGCAAATTCAGCTAATATTAAAATTCATTTTTGAGATTTTAACTCACTCAGATAAATATTCTTCCAAAGTTTTAAAATTCTTAGATATGAATGATATGTAGGCTGTTTTAAATTGTCTAGCCATTTTCTTAAAGCTAGGTCCATTGCTTTTTATATTAATTTCTTCAAAACTTGCCTTTGGAAACCCCACTTATTACTCACTTCACAGGTGATTCTTGTGACGTATGGCTCAGTAACACACATATCCTTAGAAGTATTTGCACATGGATATACATTTTAAATTCTAACCACATGTTCTTTTCAGGTGCTGTTTTCTTTTCGAGGACCAGAACAGAAGCATTCTCTACTAGCATTTCAATAGCAGAATATATACTTTTCAGAACCACTTCACCTTCTACTTTTAGGGACTTCTTTTTCTCTTCTTTCCTACAGACTCCTCCCACCGTAGCACCAGTTCTTCCCTCATTTCCCGCCCAAATCAGCTCAAGCAGCTATAATAGAAAAGGGATCTATGGCCCCTTGTGTCCAGGCGGAAGAAAGGCCCCTGCTGTCCTGCAAACGGCGGACTCTAGCTCCACTCATCTCCACTCTCAGGCCACCAGGAGTTCCGTTGCTTTTAGTGTCAGTCAGCACGCAGAGTCATGGTGACAGGGGAGCTTTAAAATAACACGTAGAAACTCAAATTTTTCCACCTTCATCCCCCCTCTCATTTGCTTCATGTAATTAGTGTTATACTTCTACAGATTTCTGTGAGGTTAACATCTACACCACACGTTGCATCATTAGCACCCAGAATATAAGTGCGTCATATAGTTTTCTCTTTTTAAAAAATGGAGTGCTTAATATGTGTTCGCTTACCAGTGATTGAATTTAGCTCTTGTTAAATACTGTAATATTTTTTGTTTAGGATTGTTCATAAACCCCTGGGTTGTAATATTTTTCTATTTCAAAAAACGTCTTCTGCCTACAATGAAACTATCTTAGGATATATGTTGTTACAATATTTACGTGAAGGTTAGCTTATTTAAAAGCTCATTTTATACTGATTTGTTACAAAGATATTGAAAGATATTTTCTTTATAAGCCATTTAAAAATATTGGAGAAAGCGGTATGTCAGGAACTCTTCCTTCCATATTAAAGCATTATCGTAGGCAGCTTGAGGAGATGCCTTCTTTTTGGCCCCAGATATTTTCCCTTTGGAAAAAGCACCCGTGCTATGAAGAAATCATGCCTTCAGCACTGCCTCTAGCTTTACTTCCTCATAGCTTCCAGTGCCGATTTTATTTTTATTTCACTATAGCTTTTTATGTGATTGCCAGGAGCAAGATAAAAAATTATTTTGCAAAGCATGTTTTATTTCAGGTGCTGGGCGAAAAGTAAATGCAATTATTTTTACTACAGATATTTTCTAATAAATTTGGAATAGAAGACATTCAAACACTTCCCAAAATATGCACACACAAAAGCTATCTTGTTCTACCTGGAGATCATCACTTAGAGGAAAGTAGTTTTAATTTAAAATAAATTACTTCTCTTCATCTAATATTCACAAATGTTTGTAAAACTATAATTACAACTCAGGAACTATTCTAGACATAGAAATTACAAAATTTAAAAAATTAGTTCTGCTTTTAACGATATCAAAGTGTGCGGGGGGCAGCTGGCAGGTGGAGGGATCAAGCAAAACAGAGAAAGGACTCATGGGTACGGACAACAGTGTGGTGATGGTGGTGGGGAGGGAGGGGGTGGAGGTGGAATAGGGTATAAGGGCGATAAATGGTAATGTAAAAAATACAATAAAAAGTCTTTTAAAAATTAAAAAAGTATATTGGGCAAAGGAGACATGTAAGAAAACAAGTTATAACCCAGCATAACTGCTAGAGTGGATATATGTCTGGAGCAAATGGAGAAAGTACAGTGGAGAAGCAATGAGCCTTTCTCGGGTCAAACTTCTAGAGAGGAGCAAAGAGATTAGAACTTTCAGGAGGTCTCCAGGTTGACAAGTCCATGTGAGGTGAGAAAGCTATGTTAGGCAAATGGAACAGCAAGTGTAATGGTAGGAAACAGCAAGGTAGGTTTAAACAACTAAAATTAGCTCAACTTTGCTGAAGTTACAAAGTGCAACAATGGGAGGAGGTGGGGATGGTGGAATGAAATGAGGCTAGAAAGGCTGGAAATGGCAACAAATCATGAAGGACCTTCTGTTGCAAAGGATTGATCCCATAGGTGATACGTGGTTCTTGAAGAAGTGTCAATATAGAGACCACAGAATCCGTTTGTGCGTGTGTGCATGTGTGTGTGTGTGTGTGTTTTAGAAATATCACCTTGCGGGCAGTACTGAGGATGGGTTGGGGGTCTATGGGCATGGCAAGAGATTGGGGCTGTTGTAGTTACCCAGAAGTAGGGGGGTAGAGATATTGAAAAGGTTAAATTGAAAGAGCTTGTCATTGCTTAGATATGGGCAGAAAAGAAAGGGGGAAATGAAATGACTTTCAGGTTTATTTGTTGGGCAACGGGGCACATGGCACTGTTAGAGAGAATGCAGCTCTAGAAGTGTGTGTGTGTGTACATATCTGTTGGAGGATGTGGGAATAATGCATCACATGTGAATGTGGTTCACTGGGTTTCACAATTTTGATTTTTTTGTTTTCTATATTATATATCGTTTTGATCGATTGAAAGCTCCAAATTACACACACCCTGTTTACTCCCTTCTTAAGAGGAGTTCCCTCATTATTCCCTCCTGTATCTAAGCTAGCCTGCGCTTGCGGTCACTCAGAGCCCTCTGTGTAGTTCCTCCAGCCCCCCACATCGCTGCGTTGTTTCACCCAGCTTTCCCTTCCTGCCTCATCTAATGTCTGAACCTGTTCAAAGCACATGGCTTCAAATTTTCTCTTCCAGGTTTCTCCTGGTTGTTCTTTCTTGATAATCAAATCATATTAGTTAAAAGACTAGAAATCTTATTTTCACTTATAATATTCAGAGTTTCAGGTATACATAATACTAACAGACCTCATTTCTTAAAACTTTTAGAGGCTTCCTTTTGGTTACGAGTCTATTTCAGAGATGTAATTTCAAATTTAGTCAGTGCGAGCCTGATTTTTGTTTAAACTTTTATCCTGTAAGTCACACTCTTTAATATCTCAGTCCCAAGATTTCTGATGCATTTAAAAAGGATGGCACCTACTTGTAATTTGCAGAAAGAATGTAAAGAAACACAACATGTGTAAAGTGCTTAGCATAGTGCCTGACAAATGGTAGGCATGTCATATGTGATAGTTTTGTTGCAATTATTGTTACAAATATTACTGGGAAGTTCAAGTCATATAATCAGGAAAACTTCAGTTTATTGTACTTAGATATAGTTTAAACTGGCATCCTTAAGAAAGAACACTTTATATCCATTTGGAAATTAACATTGGTTTGGGTTGTTCAAAATGAGTGACATATTATCCTTCTCCAAATACTGAAAACACTTGTAAAAACAAAACTGTAATAGGTTAATTTGAACCAGTTTTCTGATTCCCATGAGTACTTTTATTATGTTTTTATTTCCCATAATCATATGGTCATAGGAAGAACAGTTTGTATGTTAACCAAATTAATGGTACTCATAAAGATTGTTAATTTGATGATGCGCTGATTTTATTATTAATGGTTTTTAATAAAATATTCTCCAATGGATAGTAACTCATAGCCCGAACTTTTATAAAAGCAATAATTTGAAATCAAGTAGTACCCTCTAACTCAACAAAAGAGTTTTATGGAATTCATGTTTCATATATGTTTGGATATACAACAAAGAAAGTGTTGGTTCACTGCCTATAGTCAATCATATTAATAAATGTCAAAGCAAAAATGAAACTACTTGTCTCACATTCATTCCATTTACTATATGAAGAAAAATGGTCTTCATATTAAAAAGTGGAGAATAAGCATTAGTAAGAAGGAATGGATGTCCTAAAAAGTAAGAATATCAGAGTGAACAGTCATCTCTAATCAGGACAGATTGTGTCGTGGTGAATTATGGATGTCTCACGGGAATTAACAAATGAAATGCTGAACCACCGCTAAGATCTCTAAGGAAACTATGGAACTAGAAAATCACCATAAATCTCGAAGATGAGCAAATATAGTTTTTCACCATGAAATTGATATAAACACTACACTTTCTTTTTACAAAGTTGTATTTGGATGGTTGTTGAGTATTGGGAGAGAAACCTGCATAAATTCACCAATGACAAGTTATTGATTACTAGTATTTTTTCTTTTTTGAAAATAAATTCAGGGAAATTCTATCAATGTTGTTTTATATTATCTCTAAATTTTAGCATGGAGTTTTTTTAAAATCTTGCTATAGCTTTATGAATAATATGAAATATTATATCCTCAATAATAATACACTTTGGAATATTTATGTAAATTTGAAGAGTAATGATATTCAAAAATGTTAGTGACTCTTAATCAGCTTATTAAATGAAGGACTTGTCTACCAATTTGTTTCATGCAGTAAATTCTTCTAAAAATTTATACTAAAGTAATATACAATTACCTAAAATCTCATTACAGAGTAGTTTCTGCTTAAAGCCCGTAGTTTCTACCTTGTCTTTTCCCACGCGAATCGCACTCCCCAGAAGCAATCGTTTGTGATTCCTGTGCTTAGATGTATTTAGTTACCTCTGCTTTCTCTAAATGATATGTTCATGTTACTATTACTCGATTTATCAATAGTAGGCATTACTTACTTCTTATGATACTAAGACTTTAAAGATTTAGCTTGCTTAAAAATATGTTTTATTCTCACCTCTTCTCAATAAAGTTATAGCATGTCTTGTCTTTTTATGTTTTTAAAGAATAATTTTTAAACCACAGAATGGCAGACTATGACCAGTAGGCTAAATTCAACTAACCACCTTTTGTGTAAATAAAGTTTAATTGGAACATATACTCATCTCTTTGTGCTTGGCTGTGGTTGCTTTCATATTACAATAGCCAAATTGGGTATTTACAACAGAGACCAAAAGTCTAAAATATTTATTATATTCTTTAAAGAAAAAAAATTACCAACCCCTAGTTTAAACTTCTGGTTTGGTTTTCAACCATAGACAGTATGTACTGAACCACTTTATTGCCAAATAAGTGTATCAATACACAAAATTGTTTCTCCACTTCTCATCCTCTTCTACCCACCATCTGGTATGAGTAACACAGTTGACCCTTGAACAACACAGGGTTAGGGGCACTGAGCACTCCTGCACAGCAGACAACCTGTATATAACTTCTGACTGCCCAAAACCTTCAATCCTCCCTTGGCATCCACAGGGGATTGAACCAGATACCAAAACCTACCAACGCTTGTGTCTTCCTTCTACAGAGTTGGTCTCCAATCACAGATCAAAACTACTATTATCAAGCTACTGTTGGTTGCACCTACAGATATGAAAACTGGGGACATGAAGGGATGACTGTATATTTATTGAAAAAATCTACATATAAGTGGACCCACAGAATGAGTTCAAGCCCGTATTTTTCAAGGGTCAACTGTACTTTGACTTTTACATTGTCAAGATTGACAACATTTAAGTTCTGTTCTGCCATTATACATACCTTCCAAGCTTTATCTGTGAGTTGAATCTGAAAGTTGAAAATCAATATAATTATCACAATAGTATGATTATATACATAGTTCCCCATGCATACTTCAGTATTTTACTTTCTATTAGATTTGTCAATAGTTTCCTTAAAGTAGATTTCTATTCTGAAAGAAAGCATGCTCAAATGAATTCTCCCACAGCTTGGCTGGCCAGATGTCATTGACTTAAACTGACCCATAACTGTAGCAGGCAGACTGCTAAGATGGCCCCAAGATTCCTGGTGTGCAGATCTTTCCTACTCCCCGCAGTGTGAATCTGATGGATATTAGTCCCGTGATCGGGTTATGTTATATGACATAGATAACTTTTATAAAAGGGAAATGATCTGTATGAGCCTGACTTCATCACACGAGCCCTTTAAATCTGTGTACTAACTTTACATACAGAGGAAGCAGAGCAAGTAGGCAGAGAGCTGGAAACCTCTTGACATGGAAAAAAGTAAACAGCTACAGTGTGAAATGCCAATGAAAGCAGGTGTCCTCCAGAAACTCAGACCAGTCTCCTGTTGACAGCTAGCAAGAAAGCTGGGACCTCAGTCCTACAGGCAAAAGGAAACAAATCCAGCCAAAATCCTGGCTGAGTCGGGAAGGAGGTTCTTCCCCAGGGCTTTCAGGTAACAACTGAGTCCTGTGAACACCAGACAGCTTGATTTCAGCCTGTGAGTCCCTGAGCAGAGGACCCAGTCACACGGACTTCTGACCCCTACTGACTGTTAGCTAATGAAGGTTGAGCTAGTAAGTTGCTATTGTTTTAAGCAGCTAAATTTTTAGTAACTTGTTACATGGCAATAGAAAATAAATGTGACATCTATCAACTGAGTTTTGAGAGTCACAAAATCCTGGAAGACAATTAGGATTTCTTTTCTTTATCCTTTTCAGGTTGTTTTAGAATGTATCCACTAATGGTTTGAAACATCTTCTACAAAATGTAGCGTTTAATTCCTCTCCTCTTGAATATGGACTTGTGTTACTATCTTACTTTTAATAAATAGAATATTTATGGAATAAGTGAAGCTGTGTCCCAGGCTAGGTTGGAAAAAAGTGGTAGATGCCAAAAACTGGAATCAACCAAGACATACTTCAGTAGGATAATGAATAAACACATTGTTCTAGATTTATACTACAGAATATTAATCAGCGATCAAAACAGGCCACATATCCACACGACACCATGGATGAATCTTAAATGCATATTTTTAAGTGAAAGAAATCAGTCTTTTAAGACTTCATACTGTATAATTGCATTTATATACTATTCTGGAAAAGGGAAAATTACACAGATGAAAACAGATCAGTAGTGTTGGGGCCTGGGGTGGCGAAGGGGTTGTCTAGGATTAGGGGAAGGACACAAGATTCTTTTAGATTCAGCTTGCCAATTCCTTATAATAAAAGCATTCTCATAATGAGCTATGAGCCCTACATAACCTGGGCCATGCCTAAATCTTTATTTCTTCTCATATTTCTCCTCTTCTCTATTCCCTGTGCTCCAGACAAGTTACCTTTTGCTCTAAAGAGGCATGTTACACTTTCTCAGAATTATTGTGTGGACCAGACAAGATAAATGTAAATAAATGTTTTCTAAAATATTAAACAAGCATCACTGGCATCAGTTACTAGTAACCCCATGCCTAGTTTAGGAGGATTTTGGGGTGTGTGTGTGTGTGTTTTGGCAGGCTGTTTTTTAGCAAGTCTGCTACCGTATTTGTATTGTCTACATCTGCACTTTCCTCAGAGCTGATAGTCATTGCATCTATGGCTTATCAGGGAGATAAGAAAGGTTCAATAAATTAACCACATCATAAGACAACCTAGAACTGTCTCCCAGTTTAAATTCTGCATCAGTTAAGCTGGGAATCTTCTGAAGAATGTTTTCAAGACATTAAGAGAATAACAACTGTATATAAAAGAGAGAAATTATCAGCTGTCAGTTCAGTGATCTAAACGCATGGAAGGATAAGGAGCATAAAGAGGCACCATTAGGCAGATTTAAGTAGACTGCTGGTCTAGATGCATCCTTACTTGCTGCCCATTCGAGAGATATAGAAGAGATTGAAGGAATATAAATGAGTTCCACATTCTCGCATTTTGTTTCCTCATTACTCCAGTCTTTCTCCTTTGGGGGAATTTGCCAAACTTTTCTGTCCTTTTACTTGATTTGTGCAAAATCCCAAGGAAAAAGCCTCCCTTTGGTTGTCGTTAGGCCAATGTATGCTTTATTTATCTCTCGGGAGATGGATGGAAGTGTCTTTGGGGCTGAAAGACCAGGCTGCATCTGGTTTACACATAATACACACACAATCAGTACCTTCTACAGTTACACTTTCATTCCAGTGCATTCTAGTTAAATTTGGGGAGTAGAACCATTGAGTGGGACCATCATTGTGGCTGCAGGTCATGTAGCTGCCGTTGGAAAAAAGTACTTCCCAATTTTCATCTAACTGGGTTAATACAAGGAGTTGTTTTTAATGATTAGAATTGGTGACTAGTCTGAATAGTTTATAATTACTTGCATAGCAATGGTATATCCTCTACTTAGCAACTAAGCAAATGATCATTTCAGGTCAGGAAAGTAGAAACCATTTAAAACAGACAATGTAATGTAGCAAATTGATGATAAATCAGTTTGGTGAGGCAATGCAAAGATTAGCAATAGCAAGAAGCTCTACCCCACCCCATGCTTATAACCTGGAAGAAGGAACAAAAGAGGAGGAGATTTCACTGAGCCCAGGAGTTCGAGTTTACCCAATAGAAGTTGGAAGCATGATCATTTTTTTTTTCTTTTAGTTGGAGCTGGAGCCACAGAGAAAACATAACTGTTAGAAATGCTGCCTGAGGCAGGCAGGCAGAGGAAGAATTCCCTAGCCTATCCTTTTCTGCCATACTCCAGTCTTCTGCCAATACCTTCTGTTGGGTAAACCCAAGAAAAGTCAGGTAAATCCAGAGGTTGGGAAATGCAGTTTATAGGATTCAGACCTCTGTGAGACAGAGCTTAGCAGAGGAAGGCAGGGAATGAATCAGCAAGCGAGTTCATAAATTGCACAAATAATTTTTCATACAGTTCCAACAATCAAATGTATTTACTCAAAATTTAATTATGTATCTATGCTGAAGTAATCAGTTTCATAATTTTTTTATTTTTAAGAATTTTATTTGTTAAATGAGAACCATAAACTGAAATCGTAGTAGGATTATTCAACATTGACATTTATTATTATTTAGAGTTCACTTACTACATAGAGTCCAACTCTCTGGACTAGAAACTTCACAATGGAGATTCTGGGCTGTTTTATTTGGCTGATACAATCTAATAATCTATTGAACAGGAATGTTTTAAGTGAGAGGGGACACTTCAGTTATTCACATTTTATACCATTACTGTTTTTTAATACTTTGCCTGCATGACTTCTTCCTAGATCTGAAGATATTTACATTTATAATTCCTGTACTAAAAATTTTCTTATCATTTTTGCATCAAAAAGTGATTATTTTTTTATCAGTTTATAATCTGATAATGTCTGTTTGCATGTATGACTACCATGGAGGAAAAAAAATTTAAATTCATCATAAAAATCAGCAAACCCAATTACCCAGGAAAACTATATATAAAATGCTATCAATTAGTATTCATTTTATAATTGTCAGACATTCAGGTGGTAAGGTTAATCAGCATGCTACTAATGTTATAGATTATAAGCCCAAGGTCAAATAATTTTCTTCATAAATAGAACCTACCTGACAACCACTCTGCAAAACGGTTTTATAACTAATAAGATATTGGTATATAAATGTTAAAAGTCAGTAGTCTATTGGCTATGGAGATAGGCGGAAGGGGAGTTGACATTTTTAGTTCAACAAAATGATGGTTAACTGCTTCAAAGAGGTAGAATGAAAATGATTACTGAATTCATCCAATCTCTATTCAGATGAATGCAATGGAAAGGCCAAGAAAAATAGGATTTTAGGATATTGGTAAGGCTATAATTAAAATAATAAAGCATGAATCCTAAACTGGATTATGACTGAAGTTAAATAAGGCAATGCTTAGTTGATTGAGAATGTAGAATCATATGAATAAAAGGATGGATGGATGGAAAAACTAATCACCTAAAACAAATGTAGACAGACCTTTGTCAATTGATACATATGTGTCATTAAAAAAAAATCCTAAGACTTTTTGCAGAAGTTTAAGATAAATCTGAGAATATTCTATCCTTTGAATATCAAAAATTTCTTTCTTCTGATGCCCTAAATATTCAATATAAATCCTTGTCCAAGATTATTTTCATCAATTCCTGTAGTTAAAGCTCTTAGGGAATTATATTGAACACTTTAGCATACAGTATGGCATTTTCATAATGAAATTTAATTTCAGATCATCTCCTGCTTCTAGTCAATTTTAAATGGGAAAATTTCCTAGATATGCTTTACATAAGTGCAATAAAAGTAATAAAAACCCATCACAAGTGGACAGAAACCTGACATTGATGGAATCTAAATATGTTGATTTTTTTATAATAATACCATCCATTTATATGCAACTAACATCTTTTATGCTTACAATTTTCTAAGTTCTATAGTATGTTGGGAGTAAAAATTCTAATAGATGGTTTCTTCTCTGACTACCTACTAAATTGGGAATGATTCATAAAGGAGGCAATATTTATTCTGGGTCTAGATGGATAGGTCAACAAGGGAGTATGTGAAAGATACCACTGTTAATCAGAAAATAATCACTTCCTTTTGGGTGGAGCATATTTGTCAATCACATTGGTCTTGATCGTGTGTATTGCTTTAGCCATAGGAAGTTAGTCTGATTCAAGCGGCGTCCTTAAATGTGCTAGTGTGGTCTAGTGTGAGCAGTAATTTGCTAGAAGGAGAACATGCTAGAAAATTAGCGGCCAGTCCAAGGAGAATGAGGAACTATATGGAGCTGACCGAATACCAGCTGGAACCAAACCCAGCAGACACCAGCTGAGCCTAGCCTGAAACAGAGCTGCCCACACAATGCCTAAGAGAAGACCAATGCTGTGCATTACTGTGAGCACTGCACTGGGTCTTGGCGTAGTTTGCTGTACCTCATTATTGCCGCATAACCAATAATACACAGGGAAAGGCTTGCTTGGTAGGGAGAATACCATACAAAGGAACATGACTATTATTTTTCTATGATTAGACATTGGGTGACTATCAGGAAAAGATAGGAGCTGAAAAAGCACAATTTCAGGCCCAGCAATGAAACTAAAGAGTTAGACGAAATCCCATAGGTGATGGGGTGTCGTTAAAGTAGTTTTCACAGAGGGAATAACATAACCGTGCTCCACAGAGTTAATCCCGCAACTTTATCTAGGAGGATATTCATCAACAAACTCACTCATTTAACATATATAATAAGCACCAACTATGTGCCAGACATTTAAATAAGATCTCAGTTCTTATCTCCTAATGGAAGGAAATAGAAATAAACAATAAGCATAATAAGCAATCTATGTGGTATATTAAAAAGTAATAAGTGCTATGAAAAAAATAAGTAAAAGCAGAGCATTGAAGGCAAGGCTACAGATTTTTCAAGTTTGGAGGGGGTAGGTCTCATTGGGAAGGCGCCATCATCTTGGAATGTGCAATATTCAAAGATTCTTCAAGGCTGGCAGTTATCATGTAACTATAAGCATCCAACCAAAAACTCCATGTAAAACAATCTATAATCAAGGGTATAAACTGTTCCTTATGAAATGCTTGTGATTCATATAATGTGTAAAGCATCAGACAGAAAGCAGTTGTAGAATGTCATGATTCCCATAATAACAGCAAAGACATCTCTGTAAGCACGTACGTTGTTCTATTCTGCGATGGAGTCGTCCATGAATAGGCAGTAAGTGCTGCTGGTGGGCCACCTGGAATCTTGGGACAAGATGTATTTTCGGCACCACTGAGCCTTCAATGGGGAAAAAAACGATGTTTGGTGCTCATCAAGGCATACAGCAGAACCCTGGCAATCAACTCCAACTTGCTATTCTGGAAAGTACTGTCATGCTAGAGAATTCAAACATTGTGCCAGGCCCGTCTCTGGGAGACAGTTGAACTGATTCATTTATGGTTTAAAGTTTCATTTTACATTAAGAAAGATAGCATGAAGTTATTTGAATGATGTAAAACAATGTCTGGAGCCCCTTCTTCGCCGTACAGTGGATACCACACAGATCACAAGCATCTCTGTGTTACGTGTACCTGTGCTGGCGGCAGGGGTACAGCACAGATACTGCGGCGTGCGAGGACACACGGTCGTATCTGTGTTCTCTCTTGTTCTCTGAAGTAGCATAGATCTGTGGAAATCTTTCTGCAAGGCAAATTTTTGGTAGTTCACCTTCACATCCCCTTCTTTCTCCTCCTTCATATGCTGCTCTGTCAAGTCTGCCTCGCCACTGCCGTTGCTCTGTCTTCTCAGGCATCATCCTGGTACACAGCTGCTCTCATCTCAGAAACCTCCCAGCTGTCCTCACGGTGTACATTTTTGTACACCCATCACCTGTGGTCCACACTGCAACCTGCGTGATCTTAAAAAATGCAAGTCAGTCAGTGACCTGCTTAAATTTCCTCACTAGCCTCTCATTGTTGTTTCATTTTTCTCTTTTTCCATTGCCTATTCTTAATAAACATTTACCTTTTTTACAGTTTTAGATATTGGCCATTCTATTTCCAGTTATTTAAAAAGGGGACACACTCTCATTTGGCAAAGACAAATATTCATATTTTTAATGCTACAAGATGTATTTCAAAGACAGCCCCCCAAACAATTTAGACGTACAAAACTCTGCTCTGTTGCACCCATGACAGTCTTCCTTATCATGAGTGAGTCTGAGTGCTGGGGATGCTCCCAGTTCCATGGTCTGGGAGAACTTTCTCCATCCCAGCAGGCAGTCCTCTGGTTCCCTTGCTCCTCTGGCTCCCTCCAGGTCCTCCTTTGAGATGGAGTATCGCACACAGTCTACGGCCTGAGGTCTGGGCAGCAGCAACCTCCCTGTCCACATTCCTCTGGCTTTCCATCTTCCCAGCTTCGACCTGGGAGGTTGCTCCACATATAAAATGAAGATTATGTGGGAAAGTATCCATCTGGAAAAATTGTTTTGAAGAATGGATTTGACATATATACAGCATCTAGGACAGTGTCTCATCTATAAAAAGGTATATGAACAAATAAATACATGATTTGAAGCTACTAGTTTAAATTACAATTTTCATGCTCCATTTTAAACCACTGAGTGCTTGGATATCACGATTCTTAGAATGGAATATTCTATTTATAAATGGTTGTTGGCCCGTGTCCTCAATAACCATATCGAATGGTGCTATATGAGGAAAGTGGGAACTGCTTCTCTAAACTCTTCTAAGGATATGGAACTTCCTCCTTCTTAAAGTGAAGCTTCTGTGAAAATTAATCAATATGGCGTTCTCAACTATTTCTCATGCTTATTCTTTTCGTATGTTCTTCAGGAATCTGTGGGAAATCCTGAATGAAAAAGTCCTTTGGTAATCTCCCCCATAATTGTTCTCCCACTTTTGTATTGTAAATAAGCCCTCGAAAACTCAGCAATTCAGATAGGCGGGGATAATTACAGGGTGCGCTGTAGTAAGAAATCACTTTTTAAGAAAAGGAATGGAAAGAGAGTCATCATTTTAATCCCATAACTTGAGATTTATAAACTATGAAATCCTTACTTGATGTGCACGCTTGATATCACTGGGGCATCTTAAAATAAAGTAGTATTTTAGTAAAACTTCTTAAACATAAGGTTTAAATTCCTTTTGATTATTACTTAACACAAATAGAAAAACCAGGTTCTGGAACTTACTGAGTAGACAATTCTGCATGTTCATGCATTGCAGTAAGCTGTTGAACATTTTCACTCTAAACTCTAACCAAGAAAAACCTAAATTACGAACTTAAAGCAGTTTATCTGGTAATATATATATTTTTAAACAAAAACTTTGTTTTATGGGTCCATGTCGTCTTTGACCAACCAAGGTCCATCAAGAGAAATAGTATTATTTTTCACAGTAGCCAGACGACAGGAAATTATTCGTACACCTCCGGCTTTCTTGTGTGCCGAGAGGGGTTATTTTGCCGTTTCCTGTGGCTGATCTGTAATTGGTTTTGTAGTGAAACAGCCTGAGAAACAGCACTGTCCCCGGAGCTGACCGAGCAGGCCGCCGCCTGCAACGGGAAGTCACAGTCCAAGTCTGGAAGGAACTGAAAGGAGACAGGCAGTGTGCTGACTCGGATCAACAAGTGAATGCCAGTTAAAGTTAAATGGCTTATTGAACACATTTGCTGTTCACCACAGCATCATAAGCCTTATTGCAAACTCGTAGCACAAGATGAAATGCAGGCCGTTTTGCCATCTTTGTAGTTCCTTATTTGCTTTCACAGGCTAAGGAGCATGAGGGTGAAGAACGAGGGAAAACATTGACCTCTAACTGTCTGTTGGCCTAGCGCTGTGGTGGCACTGCTTCTAACCCTCTTCTGCCCAGATAAGCAGATCCTCGTACTTACTGTGAAAACTGAAAGCCAACCTTCCCGTCCATCAGATTCTTATCTCAAGGCTCAGAGGTGGAGTAGTAAATGTTCAAGAGAAAAAAATTTCTTAAATCAGAGAGTCTGAGTTCAAATTCCATTTCTACCTAATTAGCTGCATGCCCATCAACAAGTTACTTAATTCCTCTGTCCCTGAGCTTCTTTGCCAAAAAAGAGGGATACAATTAGCGTTCTTAACACATAAGATTGTGGTGATACTTAAAATTTGCTGATGTATTTTAAGTGCTTGGTTTCATAGATGACAATAAATGTCATCTAGTACTAATTCAAATACTCTGAAATTGACTTAATAGAATGTATGCTTGAGTGTCAGTCTTCAAAACACCTGGGTTTCTAAATTCATAGTATATGACTAATGAGAAGATACATGTATCTTGAAATACTCAACATCAAGCCATGAGCCTGAGGGCACCCGAATACCAGCTCTTTTTTTGAGCTGAAATTCTTAAGTGTCCTTCATCACTCCTTTTTTCCAATGTTTACAGGAAAAAAACATGTATATTGTGATTGTGTTTTAGACTAATAGAAAATCCCACATTGCTCCTACGAGGAGGAGGTCCCTGTGAAATGCAAATTAAGTGATTTGCCCAAAATAGGGTTGCCAGATAAAATACAAGACACCAAGTTAAATTCAAACTTCAGGTAAACATGAATAAATTTTTAGTATAAGTAGGTCCTGTGAAATATTTGGAATATACTTATACTAAACAAATTTATAGTTTTTCTGAAGTTCAAAATTAACCGAGTGCCCTATATTTTGTTTGCTAAGTCTGGCAAACCTAACCCAAGAAGATGTCAAGACTGTGTTTCTTCCATCCTGTCCAGCATAAGGACAAAACATGAAAAGAATACCCAGTATTTTAGTTTCAGATTAGGACTCACTTAAAATAATAAATTATAGAAATGACAGGAAGATGATAATTAAGATATAAAAATAGTAACACTATTTTAGTGTTATGTATTACAAATTATAATTATTGATTGGTTAATAGATTTATAAAACTCACCAAATAAAAGTAAAAGCATTAATTTATTCATTGCTACATTTAATATATAATATCTCATAAACACAGAATCTAGACCAAAGAGTCTAAATACTTTTCATTTTCCAATGGTTATAAATACTGACATTTAAAAATTACTTTTGTCCTTTTTTATTTAAAAAATTTTATTTATTTATTTATTTTTAAGATTTTATTTATTTTTAGACAGAGGGGAAGGGAAGGAAAAAGAGAGAGGGAAACATCAGTGTGTGGGTGCCTCTCATGCACCCCCTACTGGGGACCTGGCCTGCAACCCAGGCATGTGCCCTGATCTGGGAATCAAACCTGCAACCCTTTGGTTAGCAGGCTGGCACTGAATCAACTGAGCCACACCAGCCAGGGCAATTTTTTTTACATTTATTTTTTTATTTTTATTTTATTGTTGTTCAGTTACAGTTGTCCCAATCCTCCCCCCCACCATGGCTCTCCCCTGCCCCGACCCTCCACAATCCCCACCCTGTTGTCCATGTCCATGGGCCCTTTCTACTTGTTCCTTGACTGACTCTTGCCTTTCTTTCCACCATTATCCTCATATCCCCTCCCCTCTGGTCACTGCCAGTTTGTAAGTGAAATAAGCCAGGTGGTGAAAGACAAATACCATATCATCTCACCTATAAGTGGAACCTAATCAACAAAACAAGAAAACAAAATAAAAATTATTTGTCTTTTAAAAGATTCAAAGTATTTAAGGGCATAGAATTTATTTTTTGGGGGGGTTACGTCTAAGAGGTTAAATGGTAGTATCCCTCAATGCTCTTAGGTATTAACCAATTCAAGATTGATATTATCAAAGGGTCCATTGTGGTGTTTACTTCAAAGACAATATCAAAATATGTTATTTAGGATACTATCTAATGAGCCTATCAAAAAATAAGCACAGCTCTCAAATGTTTATAATTTTAATACCTTCTAAATCTACTACCATCTCCTCCATATGGATCTCCATAACATACTCCCCTCTTCTCTCATATTCTCCCTTCCAACCATAATGTCCCCCTTTCTGAAACCCCCTCTTATAGCCCAGTCCCCATCACCTCTTTCTTTCCACTCTCCCTTCCATCCTCTACCTGCCTCCCTGACTCCCTCTGCCACCCCAGCCACCTCCTCCACTCCCACCACCTCGCCTGTCAGCACCACCTCTTCAGCTGCCGTTGCTCAGTTGCCTTTCTTCCCTGTCAAGAGCCCTGTCCATCAGCACCTTCTTAATGGCATATGTTGTCTTCTCTGGGCTGGTTCCACTACTGTTCTAATGACCTTGGATAAATTCTCATAAGCAGCAAGTACGTGTGCCAAGGTCATAATTGTCATGCATGGAAAGATACAACACTTAGGTCTTGCTTAGGTCAACACATAAAGTCTTGCTATGTCATCATCTTTTTTAAAAAAGTGTTATAGCCCTGGCTGGTGTAGCTCAGTGGATTGAGTGCAGGCTGGGAACCAAAGGGTCCTGGTTCGATTCCCAGTCAGGGCACATGCCTGGGTTGCAGGCCAGGTCCCCATGAGGGCCATGTGAGAGGCAACCATACATTGCTGTTTCTCTCCCTCTCCGTCTCCCTCCCTTCCCCTCTCTCTAAAAATAAATAAAAAATAAAATCTTTTACAAAAGTGTTATAACCTGACTGGTGTGGTGCAGTTGATCGGGCGTTGTACTGCTAAGTGAAAGGTTGCAGGTTCAATTCCTGATTCCCAGTCTGGGCACAAGCCTGGGGTGCGGCCAGTCCCTGACTGGGGTACCTGCATGAGGCAACTGATCGATGTTTCTCTCACAGATCCATGTTTCTCTCCCTCTTTCTCCCTTCCATCCCCTCTCTGTAAAAATAAGTAAACTCTTAAAAAATAAAAATAAAAACATTATTTATATACATGACAAATATATTTATCATCTATATGATGATTTCTTTAGTGTTTAATCAAAATATAGATAATTTACCCCTGCAATGGCCACATAAATATATGATGACTAGGCTGGTAAAAATACTTTATCAGAAATTATTTAAAAAATAAAACATTGCCCTGGCTGGTGTGACTCAGTGGGCTGAGTGCTGGCCTGTGAACTGAAAGTTCACCAATGATTCCCGGTTGGGGCATATGCCTGGGTTGTGGGCCAGGTTGCTGGTTGGGGGCATCTGAGAGGCAACCCAATCGATGTTTCTCTTATACATCGATGTTTCTCTTCCTTTCTTTCTCCCGCCCTTCCCCTCTCTCTAAAAAATAAATAAAATATTTTTAAAATAAAATTAAAACATTGATAATGAAATTTTACTCTTACTTTAGTGTTAGAGTTTCTTAACCATGTTGTTTTTCTCGAACCATCAATAGCTAACTATAGAAGGAAACCAAAATAACAAAAAAAGCTGAAGTTTTAAAAAAAAATCTATCAACTGCTGTCTAAGGAAAATAAGATAAAATTTCTATCTTATCCCACTTAGTTCACATAGAAAAAGCTTCTGAAGGGAAGGCAAATTGCAATGCTACTTTATATTCACTGTGTATGTACATATTAAAAAACTAGTGTATCTTATACTCTTGGAGTGGAAAATACAGAAATAAATGAGATACAGTTCTTGATCATGAGGAATTTCTAATCTAGCTAGATGGCTATATAAACCTACATATACAGAGATAATAGAAGTTTAAGACTGTAAGACCGTTATAACCAAAGTAGTGGAGAGAGAAGTTCCAGTTGGAATGATC
Organism: Micronycteris hirsuta; assembly: GCA_004026765.1. Taxonomy (NCBI): domain Eukaryota; kingdom Metazoa; phylum Chordata; class Mammalia; order Chiroptera; family Phyllostomidae; genus Micronycteris; species Micronycteris hirsuta. Next base: position 25,308 of record PVJI01004507.1, on the reverse strand, counting down.
AAGGAATTTTTGGAAGAGGTATTATTTGAATTGATTGGAATTTTAATTGGTGAAGATGGAAGCATGGTATACTGACACTTTTCCCCTGCAAATAATGTCCCTCTCTGCTACTCTCACAAAGAACCATTGATTTCACAACACTGCTTTGCAGAAACACAAAATATTAATGGCAAAATTCTACACACACTCAACCTCTGGCATGAGTTCATATACTCGGAGGATGAATTTTTATTATGTGCAAAATATGAGGAATTATGATAACTACTTCAGAAGTTCCCAGCAGCATAAAACAGCTGCTAAATCATAAGGCTAAAATACAACAATCCTCATGATTTTTATGTGTGTGCTGTTTGAATCTGGGTAAGGTAGGGCAAAATTGGACAAATCTGAATTGCTTTATATTATTCCACATCACTCTGGAGGATGTAATTAAAGCCAGTGATAGGAAGATACTTTGCCTAGTTATGAGGAACCACTTCCTGACAATTCAGACTGCCAAGACATAAAATGGACTCCTGTAAGATGCAGTCAAACCCCAACTCAGCCACGGTTTGCTGCAATGTTGCAGAAGAGAATCACATGTTAGATAGGTTAGAGAATAGGTTAAAGGGCTTGATTTAAATACGCTCTAAAGTTCCTTCTGATTCTGAAGTTTTAAGATTGTTCAAAATGAAACCCATACAGAGTGAGGTGATATGGAAAGTGAAATAGGTTATACATGGGGACAACATGACATGACGGAGGAGGTGGCTTGACTTTAAAATTCTGTTCTTTAAGGATCTCCTTGCCAGTTTCAAAGCTCTTCTTTTAAGAAGTCAACAGCGATCAGTATTAAATCATATAACATACACCCTTTAGAAGCAGAATAAAATTGTAATAATAAGTATGTCATAAGAGCACAATAGTACATTTGAATTTTAGTGAGTATGAAAGCCAGAACATTATAATCAGATACTGGCAGTAAATGTGAAGAAACCTGATTCTAACCATTACTAATTACACATCAAAGTGTTTATGTTGTGGGGAAAAAACACATGTAAATTTAATATTTCTGATTTTAAATTTCTGATGGTTTCTCTATACTATTGAAGAATGATTATTTTTAGGGAAACATGTTCCGATGTTGAACTTCATGAATTTTTATTAACTATTGGTATAGCATTTATAATTAACTTCAAAAAAACATTTTTCCTGAGTTATTTTGAAAGAACAATTATTAACAGTTGGGCTAATGGAGCATCTTTGGGGGGGTATTGCTTTTTTTGCCTTTAAGTAAACATTAGTTGTAAATTTTAGGAGGAAGGAATGTAAAGGGGATTCAATGACTTTTAGTGATGAAAAGAAGAAAGAAAAACATCTAGCTCATTTGGTTGCTTGTATCTTAATTTAGTGAGACAAGGAGTCATTATGCTTTTGCATTTTGTACAATGAAAATATCCAAGTCCAGGTGTGAAATTGGGGAAACATAAAGTGGAATAAGTGTCATTCAACATTTAATTGACTGTGATAGCATGATTATGTTATGACTTCTTCCACAAATCCTAATTAAAAGTAACTTTGCCAGCACAGCAAAGAAGAGTGCCAGATAAGTGACATTAAGAACCTTGAGTTATATAAATTTGGTACGTTTTTAATCTTTTTAACTACAGAGGAGTTATTAGTGTCACTCTTTCTTTGTGAATGTTAAAAATCACACAGATAACACATTAATTTTATGGTCCATACAAACACTTATTGGGGACCATAGAGGATATTGGATTTTAAGAGGTCTAATATAATTTTTTGTCCCCTACTACCACAAGTTAATGTAAATGAAAAGGGTATTGGTATAATGATTCAAGATACATGTTAGCCATTGATTTATTCATTCACTCAATTATGTATATCATATCATGTAATCATTAGTAGACAACTTTGTAGATAGTTCTGACACATACCAAGGATTAGAAATCCCAGGCCCAAATAAAATAACACTACTTATACTAGCTAATCTTACTTGATATCAAAACAGAAAGATAAAATATCAATAGAGATATCCCTAATATCTTTCTGTTCTCTCCAATTCCTTCTGTCCCAATGTCACATCTGACCTTCAGTGGCACTTGCTTTGTCATAGGAGCCTCTTAACTGGCTTTCTTTTTCCTATTCTATTTAGATATCAAAATGCTTAGGTTACTAAAGCCCCAGTCCTTACCCTAAATTGACTCTACAGATATCTCATTCAGTCCAGTAATTTCAATCACTGCCTTTACAAATATAACGCACACTTTTTATGTGCAGCCTGAATGTCTTTCCTAAGCTCCATGGTGATATATTGTATTTCACAGTTTAATGCACATCTCTCATATGAGATTCAAAAATACACCAAACTCAAATACGTATATTATTGGGTTGGGCAAAAAGCCCATTTACTTTTTTTTCATTTCTTACATAAAAGTTAAATTTTTAAATTTTCACCAATAACTTTATTGATTTGGATAGTTTATGTCAGCTATCTTCTGGGTAGTATAATGTTGATTGCTCTCAATTAATGTCTCAGTTTGATTGCTATCAACTTCAACTGGTCTACCCAACAGTGGACCATCTCCAGCAAGAAATCTCCAGCACGAAATTTCACAGACCACTTTTGACATGTTTGATCAGTCACAGCACCTCCTCCACATTCTGCCCAAATCTTTTATTTATTTATTTATTTATTTATTTATTTATTTATTTATTTATTTATTGCTTTTCACTTGCATTTTCAACTTTCTGGAAATAATAAAGCATGCTGAAAATGTTGCCTATTTTCTTCCATTTTCAATATTAAAATGGCTACACAAAAATTCAACTAATTTCATAAGTTTTTTTAAAAAATGCATGATGATGTGACAGCTGTAACAATACAACCTAACAAAAATGTTTCAAATGAAGTTAAAGACAACTAAGCACTACTAGAATAGAACCATCTTACTAAAAAAATAAATAAATAATTTTTTAAAAAAGACACAGAATGAACTTTTGGCCAACCCCAAATCTCCCTGACTTACTTAATGCCTGCCAAGCCGATCGTCTTTTATCATGTCAAGCTTCATCGTGATCCCAGTTTTAGTCCCTGGATTATTCTAGTGGCTCCATAAGCAGGACCATGGGTCTTTCCATGCTTTCACTTATGGGACTCTTTCTAGAAAGGTCTGTTTCACACAAATCTGCCTAATTTTCTTTCCCAAAACACTTGGTGTCTGCCCACCTAGGCACCTTCCTGGACAGTAGTGCCTTGACCTGGACAAGCCTCCTCTCACGATCAGCATGCATGCTGGTCCTGATGGCCGTTCCCATGAAACGCTGTCTTATCACATCCCAGGAAATAACTTCCCTCTCTCTCTATCTATCTCATATTCTCCATAATAATTTACAATAGCCCTTCCTTAATTACAGGTCATTATAAACATGACTTACACGGTTAAGAGTGGAAACTAGATTTTATGTCTTTTTTGAAAACCTGACACACCCTGCAACAGCCCCAGGAACATACAAAACCCTAAACAATAGTCATAAAAGAAATCCATCATTTCACTCTCTGTAGCCTTATCTTGCTCTTAAAGGCAATTTATTTTGCCATTGTTCAGTGGTTTTCTGTGTATTTTTAATGTAAAAAAAAACAATGCATGCATATTTTATAGAAATTGGAAATACTGAAAAAAATGCGATGAAGAAAATAAAAATTGTACAGTATTCCGTCACTCTTGGGTAAAGACCTCCAATATTTTGCACATTTCCTTCTAAATTTTTTTTCTATTCCTATTTTTAGGAATTTTCTATAATTGCACAAAGCATGGATATTTTATGATGTACTTTTTAGTTTTATGATATATCCTACAGATTTCTGTAATTTTTTAAAAGTGTGCAACCTAACACAGCCTTATTAATCATAAATGTTAATATTATCAACACTATTTCTGATGGTTTTGAAATATTTATTATTAAACACCTTAAATACTCTAGTAATAGTATACAGTAAAGGCAAAAAGGGCTCAACGAAGAAAAGAACTAAGACAGCTCTGTTTACAGTCTCATGATTCCATGGGTGCACATGGTCTGTCCACAAAGTATCCAGCCATGTGCTATGAAAAATAGAGGTCTTTTTTTTAAATTCTTCAATTACTTTATTGTTGTTCAATTACAGTTGTCTGCATCCTCTTGCCTCCCCTCCCTCCAACCCCTCCAAACCAACCTCCCCCCCTGCCTCCACCCTTCCCCTTGGTTCTGTCCATGTGTCCTCTATAGTGGTTCCTGAAGACCCTTCTCCCCATTGTCCCCTCCCCCCTCCCCTCTGACTATTGTTAGACTGTTCTTAATTTAGATGTCCCTGGTTATGTCTTTCTTGCTTTTTTCTTTTGTTGATTATGTTCCAGTTAAAGGTGAGATCGTATGGTATTTGTCTCTCACCGCCTGGCTTATTTCACTTAGTATAATGCTCTTCAGTTCCATCCATGCTGTTGCAAAGGGTATAAGCTCCTTCTTTCTCTCTGCTGCACAGAATTCCATTGTGTAAATGCACCATGGTTTCTTGATCTGCTCATTTGTTGATGGGCACTTAGGTTGCTTCCAGCACTTGGCTATTGTAAATTGTGCTGCTATGAACATTGGGGTGCATAGGTTCTTTTGGATTGGTGTTTCAGGGCTCTTAGGGTATAATCCCAGCAGTAGAATTGCTGGGTCAAAAGGCAGTTCCATTTTTAGTTGAAAAATAGAGACATTTATTGAAGAAGATACAAGAAACATTGTACATAGGACAATGACACCTCAGTCCCCTTCAAAGTAGGTGCCTTGGAACTTCACACAGTTCTTTGAATCGCCATCAGCTGCCCCATCATATTTTCCTGAATCTCATCAACAGTCTGAAATCTCTTCCCTTTCAAAGGTGATTTTAGTTTTGGATAAAACCAGAAGTTGCAGGGTGCCCAATCTGGTCTATAAGGGGGCTGAGTCACCTGGTGATTTGATGTTTCACCAAAACCTGTACACGAGATGTGAAGCATGAGCAGGCACACTGTCATAAAGAAGCTGCCAATCACCAGTTGCCCATAGCTATGGCCTTCTGATCATCTGAATAGTTTCTGTGGAGGAATGTTCAAGCTCAATGCAAAATTTGATGCAGATTCATTGCTATACTTGCTCAGTCATTTTGAATGCAAGGGCCACACAGTACACATGCTCAGTCAACAGCATCTACCACCCTCACTGACTAGGACAGTGAAGTCATCATTGTTCATGCATGTGCGTTCCAGTCCACTCTACTTGGCTGCCAGGTTACATAGATGTTACACAAACTGTTCTCATTACATTTACAATGGTTGGATTTTTGCCGGACAGACTTTGTATAAATCAATCATAGAATCTGCAGCATTTGGGAAATTTGTACTTAGGTTTCCCAGAATACAAAATAATAGAAAGCAATGGTTGCCAAATAAGTGTGCTCTTTCATTCATTAAGGAAAAATTACTGAACACTCATAACTACATTAATTACACTGTGAACTACATATACCAGGTGACTGTGATTAGAACTTACATTCTAATTGGGGACACACACAATATATAGTAAAACAAATAACTGAAATCCATACAGCTTATAAGAAGTGCCAAGAGGGACATTAAAAGGATGTCTAAAGAACAGCTAATGAGATCTACTTTAGAAAGGATAACCAGGGAAAGGACCAGCCACAAGGAGAGCAGGGGAACCACTCCTGGTAGAACAGGGATTTCACAGTGCTGAGGAAAGACAAGGCTTGTGTCCTGTGTCCTGTAGGAAAGGACAGAAGACCAGCCAGCATTGCTGAATTTGGCAATAAAGGTATGAGCGGTGTGAGGGGAGATTGGAGACATGGGCAGAACTCAGATCATAATGGGCCAATTTTTATCTTAGCCATTCTGCAAGACTATAAATACTAGATTTATAATAAACCTAAATATAAAAGCTTCTTAGACTTTATAATTCCTTTGATTACTTCTTCATCTATTTATTTATAAATGTATACATATAAAGATAGCAGTTGATATCTATAAGTCTGATTACAAATGAGTACATTATTTCTGAGTACAAATGAGTATAATTTGGTCATTTATATAGCTCATTATAATAATAGAATTTTTTAAACTTTGGGTAAAGCTACATGCATTTAATGCAATGGTGCACAGAGAAATGTTGATTGAATCTGAACTGCTGTTATTACAAAGATAAGAATGTGAAATTTAAATATATTGGAGCAAATCTATATCTAATATAAATTACTGCCGGTTTGTAGTTTATCTTTTTCAAATAAAAATAATTGAAATAGGAATTCATGGAAATGGAGAATAAGTCTGAATATCACTTCAATAAATTACTTTTTAAATTGTTTATGCCATTAACATCTCATATTAAATCACGTAGATAATCTTAATATGTGTGAATTATTCACAGTCAATTTTAAATCTATAACCCATTTCTTAGGGCTAAGGCACATCTTAGCTGTCTTTTGCCCCATATATTTCAGCTGAATTACAGACCTGCCTGAAGCTTGGTAGATGTGGCCAACGTGTATTTTGCACTAGTATCATGGTATACACAGTATGTTTTATACCGCCACCTCCTGTTTCAATACTGTTTTTAGCCTGTGTTTGCATCTACTTTCTTTTCATCAGTTTTTCATTCTTCCAGCACATCCAGATTCATGACTTGACATTCTGGCTTCTGGTTTCTCTGATCTCCTAGTGTCAGGAGTGCCCAGGAATTTTTAAAATAAATTTTTTGAATTATTTTCTCCCAAAGCCACATGGTTTATTGGGCTATGATGGATAGGACTCGGGGTGGGATGCATGTCATCTTTTTCATGGATGGCAGCCATGATGATGAGAGAAGGCTCCGTGATGCCCAGGCTGAGGAATCAGTCACCTGCACATAGGCCCTGACCAGCCTGCTGGAGGCCAAATCACCTTCACCAAAGATTGAGTAATGATGTCAGGTACCTCCAGCAATGCTCCTGACTATAGCGCCACCATCTCCATTTGCTCAGGGACCAGGCTCCAGGGCTTGCGCTGCCATGGGTTGTATAGCTCTCCACACTGCCATGGGCCTCCACCTTGACCCTTCGCCTCCTAACACTCATCTAGGGCTCCATGGATTCGTAGCCGTGAATATGTAAAGAAGGCAGGCATAACCTTCTTCTTCCAGGTCAGTATTTATAGAAAATTGATGGCCAGGGTTACATGTGTTCAAAAACAGATTCTTAGGCCCAATTTAGACCTACTGAATCAAACTTACTTCGGCTGAGAATTAGAACTTTCTTTCTTAATAATACTCTTGGTAACATTTATTTGCACTGACTTGAGAACTCTAATTGTTTAGAGCTTATTTGTATGCATTTGTAAGTGATAACAGCCTTTTTCCATGGAGGATTTTAGATGACTAAATTCCCTAAAAATGAAAAAAAGACAAAATAGTTGAGCAATAATCATTAATATATGGCTGTCTATGGAAAGCACAGAGAAAATGTATTTAAATTTAAAACTTTTTAAATATATTGGTACTTGAGAGATAAGGCAATTTACTTCAAATTAGATTTTGTTCAAAAAGAGAGATATCATTTGAGCTGTAACTCAAAAAATTCACATTTCTGAGAGACCAAGGGCAAGAAAGAGAATCAATATGCTTCCACATTCTCAATAGCCTACACATATATGTAAACAAAGTAAAATGTAGATAAATATCTTGGTAAAGAGAGTAAAAGTTAGCTGCTAAAGTACTCTAGAGTCTAAAAGTGAAAGACCACTTCCTAAGTAATTCAGCACAGCACTAATTCTTAATGAAGGGTTGGGAATATATCAAAAAATAACCCCAGCTATTTTATACTTCAAAAATGAAGCAACAGAGACCTAAGAAACATACCTGCATTCCAGAAATAATTATTTACCTATAGAAAAATGGAGACTATAGTAGCCCAGATGATGTAAGGAGGCTTGCTTTGTCTAGGAGGTGGGACAAACTTTCCAGAGGAATGGCCTTACATAAGCACTTTGAAAGAAGAAAGGGCGTGCCTCACTTCCTGTGCATGAGATGCTGGTAGGTGTGTGCTTGGAAAAAATGGACAATCATTGATCCAAGAATCTCACAAGAAAATAAAAAGATTTGCCTCAAGTCTCCAGGTTGTTGAATATATGAAGCGAATTTTAAAAGATTATTTTTAGATTAATGAAAGTCACATATTTTTCTATGCCCTGCTATTCCACACTGGCATTCTCTTCTCAGCAGCTGATATAAAAACAGCCAGGGGACCATGGCAACAATGGAACTGGAAAAATCATCCTACTTGTGACAAAATGCATTCAAAGCATCCTTGTAGTCAAAATGTCTAATATCTGAGTCCTTCTACCTATGGGCCCCAAAGACCGGAGACTAAATGAAAAGTAACGCTCTTCAACGAGAAACTCTGAGTCCTAAACTTTGTCTCCTGCTTGCTGCCAGGTAATCTTGGGCAAATCATTTAGTCTCCCTATTAATTGACTCCCTCATCTCAAAACAAGAATAAAAATACCTACAAAATAAGGTTAATGAAAGCATCAAATATATTTAAGTAGCACATAAGATTATATAAGATCTAACATAAGATACAATTAAATTATATTTAGTATGTCAAAGCAATTCTTGATTTTCAAATGACTTCCAAGCACTATAATATTAAATATATATGTATATATGTATATAAATATATGTTTATCTATACATATATATATTCTCTTACATATCACTCATTCATATTTTGGGGCAAGCAATCCAAGAGGTCTGATGCTTGAACTTTTATGTTCAAATCTATTACACAGGACATAGCAAGCATTCTTTCTTACCAACATGTACAGGCTGGAGGCATGCTGCACTGTATCTCTTCTCCTATTGGTTGTATTTGTAAGTAGAAATATGGAATTTTTCTCTGATGGTTTATAACAGCTTATTTGTTTGCTGCTTTTTATTTTTTGGTTTTGTTAATATTCCAATGACACACAGATTTTATGCCACACTGGAGCATGAGTTAGCACATTGTTTGCAGTTTAGAAGTGCTTAAGCACCTTTGCTTTTCACCACCAATATAGTTGCCATTTTTCAGAGTCAGCCAGAAGTGTGAGGAGCTTGCAATAAACAGGATTTAAAGGGCTAGAGTCAATGAGTATACTCAGCATTACTGCACCGCATACCCCAAAGGAATGGCAAAATGATGCATAAGCAGGAACTAATGGTTGATGTCTTATGGAGCGTGACAGTGATTTTCGAACAGTTGGCCACCAGGGTTTAGAGGCCATTCTTTGGGAGACATCGCATCCATCCTCAGAGATTATAATTACTACGTATTGTAGACTAACATTATTGGATCCCTATTGGTGTACCATTTGTTTTACATTTCCTGTGAGAGTGTATAAAATAGATTAATTCTTGTATATAACTGTACATACACAAATGCACACGAAGAAAAGCTAATTAAAACTGTTTTCACATTCTGTTCCCACTCTTGTCAATACATTCATCCAACACAAATGGTTTTCCAATGCCAGGGCCAGAAAACATTTTTGATACCAAGTTGAAATCCCAGGTGGGTTTTTTTTCCTCTTGCACTGGGGGTTCTTCTGTTTGCGCGTGTGAGAGCATGCACGTGCCTTCCGAAACAAGAATGAGAGCAGGAGGATTCGTTAAGGTACCTTTTTTCAAAATTGGGCACCGTTTTGACAGTTTAAAAAATTGCTATTATCAGATTTATGGCTTCATTTCATTGAGGTAAACAAGCATGATAATCCCATTTTTAACTGGGAAAACGTTTGCTAAGCCAGTCTGACCCCACTGTGGACATCATCTGCTTCATCTCCCTGAGGCTTCCAGGTTACACATAAATCTATCTTTTCTAAGTGTTAGTGCTACCTAAAATGATGCTGGTCATGTGTGCCTGTTGCTAAATAACGATTATAGAAAAAGTGAAAATCAAGATAATTATAAAACACACTTGAATAATGTCTTTAGGGAAAAGGAAGTCAAGGTTATTATATACTGTTATTTTAGCTACTGTTTTTCTAGCATTTCCTTCCTGCTCCTAACCAGCTCAGCAATTAGTTTCAGCCTCTCATTGTCACAGGAAAAAATAATACTAGCCTCTCCCTATGTTGAGAATTTTATTTTATCTTTCTACTGAATCGAAAAGATAAAATCATCAGGAGCTAAATAACAGTTATAGGTAAGCTGGTAATTCCAATCCTCACCTGACTGCTACTTTATGGGGAAATCTGGACAGATCATAAGTTTCTCCTTTATGAAATTATTTTAGCAACTCTTTTTGGCTTAGTTATAGATTTTGAACTCTAATAGACTTATAAAATATGTAATATATGGGGTGGGCAAAAGCAGGTTTACAGTTTTTCGTATGGAAAAATAATAAATAATACTAGAATAAACTCTGTGTTCCATGTACTCACAGCTATAAACTTCATTTGCCCACCACTGTAATATAATTAATGTAATATAGTGTAATATAAATACATATAATTCCACAGATGGTGTCAAATTTGTTAACATACAGGAAGTATTCAAACAATGTTTATTACTATATTTTATCCAAAATAATTAAAATAAAAACAAAAATGATGCAGTCTCTTAAAAAAGGATAATGTGATCTGTATCATAGGCCTTTTCTAGAGATTGGGTGTGTTTGTCCTTGTAACACAGTTGGTATATGATAAGAATTATGTAGGCATTTGAAAAAAGGAAGGAAGGAAGATAGGCAAGGAGGTTGGTTATTCACTGATATTTTGATTTCAAGAAAAACTTTCAGAAAAATGCATGTCACTCCAGGTTTATCTACTTAAACCGTGTATTAACAATGGGAAAGGGCTGATTAGTATCCATTTGCTTCCACAGTTATGAACATGTTTAATTAAAGGGACAGAGAGAAGAATGTTGACATTGCTCTTCATCATTTTTAAAGGATCAGCCAGCACCTGTTACCATTATAGGCAACATTGTTTTTAGCACCCATGTAGTGTGCTGACGATTGAACTTGAGTCTTCTGACACTGGGGATATGGTCTACCTGCACAGAACAGCCCTTAAGTGCCTCGAGTGTTTCACCAAGTAAAATATTTTAGTTACAAAATCATTACATGCATTAAATAATCATGTTTAACATATTTGTTTAGACTATACATGATTATTTAGACTACGCACCTTTATTTCTCTAAATTATCACAAAACAATTTTCCTTTTTTTATATCACAAAATAAGAAATGATACTAAAATTAAGACCAGATAGAGAACTTGTCCATCAAAAAGAAATTTCTGTGTATAATCCTGAATAGAAGGACCTGGTTTTAAAGCAGGATTACTACTTCAATACTGAATAAAGAAAATAAATGAGTAAGTAGATTTTTATGTATAATTACACATTAAATATATACAATGTGTGCACATAGTATATATAAATTTACATCAGTATTAGTTACTCATAATTTTTATTAGTCTGGAAATGCATATAAACATTATACAAATAAAATCATAAATGAAATAAAAATATAGTAGAATCATGTTAATAATCTATATGTGCATCCACACAATAATGTGTTTTATCTTGGAATATTAATAACCACTTAATAAACCATAGTACTTCAGACTTTATCTTGTGTTTTTAAATTACACACAAAATAATAATAAAAGTTCTTATTTATTGAGTGTTAGCTATTACCAGGTATTTTACTAGAAATTTTTAATGTATTAACTCATTATTTCTGAAAATAATTTAGTATTGTAAGTATTACTGTCTCCTTTTAGAGGTCAGCTAAAGGAACTGAGAAATAGTGACACTTGGCAAATTATGACCCAAGTATAATGCTTCTCACTATAGTGTTAAAATATCCTATGATTTAGCACCAAAATGAATATGAATTTCTCAGGCATAGCTATTTGAAAATCTAAAATTTATGTCTACGGCCATACCACCCTGAATGTGCCTGATCTCGTCTGAAAATCTAAAATTTATTGTCACTCCATAACAATTTATTCCTCTTGATGATGGTGAAAATATCCTTTATTGTACCCTTGTAATTATACTTACATATATCATTTTATTAGAAGTAGTTCTTTTCTCTTTTTCTGTACCAAATGCTATGTCACACTTTTAATTTGGGTGTCAAATAAGCTGCCACATGTAATGATGTGTTCATGTATTATGTGTTGCCTCATCAAATAGATTATGACTTCACTGTGAGCAGAGACTGCTAGCTATGTAGTGAACTCCATAGCATCTGGGTCCAGATTGAGTACATAGGTGTTCATTGAATACCAATTGTCTCATAAATTTATTTTTTAAGAATGTTACCAGTGCTGTGTATTTATATTTTCCTACTTTCCCAAAGTTCATGTCACTGCACTTTTACAAAAGACCAACATTATTAGTACCCATTTTTGCTAGCAGAAAATAATCCAAAATGGATTTTTGCTTTTATAAAAAAAGCCATTACCATACAAATATAGGTCTTTTGTAAAAGCAGAGTGGTGTAACACAGACTTTAAGATAGCAGGGGATATTCTTTACTTTAAGTCAATTTGGCTTGAGAATGATTTCCTCGAACATTGTACCTTGGGATAGTGAAGCAAACCTGTGATAGTTTACCAACTCCCCAGTCTTTTAACATGAAACACTTAATAACTTTAAAATCAGTTTACTTCCTGAAAGTGAGTCTCTCTACCCTTCAATGTTTATATCCTTTTTCCAATTGGGGGTTATACAGGACTATTGGTAGCATTTTTTAACATCATTAGCTTATAAGAGAGACTTCATAAAGATCAGAGAATTATTGATGTAGATATATATTTTTCTTCCTACTCCCTTAATGCAATTCTCTAGCCAAGTGCCAAATTGCACAGCTAGAGTAGATAAATAAAGTTATATAAAATATGCACCGATATTTTGATAGACCAAAAACTATCACTCTATAGTTGAAAAAGTGGAATACATAACAAATAGCAATGTATCACTAATAATTTTGAAAGTCATATAATGCAGGATTAGCTAAGTAGAAATAATACTTCTAATGAATATTAAAACCTGTTCACATGTGCTCACATATAGTGTAGACTTATAAAACTTCTTTTAGCTGGGAGAGCATAAGTCCTATTTTTCTCAATTTAAGAAAAGTACAAAGTCAATAGATAATGTTATTAAAGATGAATGTCAACTTCAAATAGGAAACACAATATGAAGCAATTTACTTTGAGAATAACTTTCATTTTTGTACAGCTGTAAAATCTCAGAGATTTTCTAATGATAAAGAGGCCCTTTAAAATGCTGCTGCCTTTTCTGGAATATTAAATGCTTGGACATGACCCTAAATAGTCCACATACCTGTAAACTGAGAACAGGATTCATCATACACTAGGAATGCAGGAAAATGAAACAGAGGGGGAAAACACATATGGCATTTCACATGGCATGTCATGAGACTAAGTTGCTCTTTGTATTCAACCTTGAGATAAAAATTCAGAGCTTATAAAGTCAAAAGGCCTAATATAATAATAAAAGCCACCAAAGGTTTCTCAAGCTTCTTCCAATTCTGATATATTGAATGAGTTCAAATGGAGAATATGAATATTTAATTGGTTAATCCTTGAATCAAATTTCACTTCTATGCACCTCAAATTTTAAATATAGAGGGAAAAGGAAAGGAGAAGGAAAAAACTGAATTTTAATTTAACAGACAGGATACCCAATTGAAGAACTCACTGAAATGGTGTGTGACTTTATAGATTATTCATGCAAAAAATGAGGCAATCATGCACAAACACAGATATTTATAAGTGCCCACATAGTGTCTCACTCTCTTTCTTTCACTAAGTAGTTGGATGATGAATCTTAGGAATATACATATATTCCAAAGATAGGTAGATCAATAGATCGATCTCAGGAAAATGGATTCAAGTGCAAAGCATTATTGCCTCAACCTTAGGACACCTGTCTCAGTTGGTCATACATTTTTTTCCCTGTTGTTTGCTCTGGGAGATTAGGTTATGGCGGGTTGAGTTGGTAGACATATGAACTTTCGATAAAGTTTTACTATTATAAACTGCTTTCAGTGTATGAATTTCCAGTATTGAAATACAAGCTTACTCTGTTTTTCTACAAAAGGCCATTTGCAAAATTTAACTGAACCTGACAATAATTTGCCATATCTTCCTGGATGTAATTAAATAAGAGAGCAAAAGCCCCTCTTGAAGAATTAGATTGCTTATTTCACTTTTTAAAGGAATTTTAGAAGAAAGATGTTGATAATTTATTCTAAAAAGTTTGCTTGAAATATTTTGTTCTCTGGGATGATAAGAAATTACCTATGTGTCTTTCTTATTCCCTAATTTATTTATGAATTAACCTAAATAGAAATTACATAAAATCTCAAAAGACTAATTCAAATCATATATATTATGAATTAAAGTTTCTATTTTTTAAATCAATATAATGATTTTGCATTTCGATCATTATTCACGTACGATTACTAATTACATACTTTCTCTGGGGAGGAAAAAAAGGGAAACGTTTATTCTACCAATCAAAATTTAAAAATAAAGTAGAATAAACCTTCTCAAACATCTACTTACTGTGTCTTCTAAATTCCAACCCATAATTTTCTCTCAGAATTAACTTCCTCCCTGCATTTCTTCCATTTGTCCATTCATAGAACACTTTTTTGAATGTCCTCCTTGTTTCAAGTGCTAGGCTATTTGTTCTCTAAGGAGCACAGAGTTAGAAACAGGGTGTAGGCCTCACCCCCCAAAAAACCCCAGCAACTGTGGGAGGCATTAAAGAACTGGCAATAACAACATAATTGGAAAAGTGTCCATGGTAAAAACTCACAGTTACAAAATTTCTGAAGACTCTTAACTTGATCCAAGAAAGGTGGAGAAGTCTTTAAAGAAAAGATATTTGAACTGAGTCTTAATGACAAGCATTATTTAAGGTTGACAAAGTAAGTAAAGGTGTCTGGGTGAAAGAAAAAGTATCTGAAATGACTTCAAGGTAAAAGGGAGCGTACTCCCCTCAGGAAACTGCAAGAATTTCTATAAAGTTGGATAAGAATTATCTCTTGAGTTTGTAGCAAGAGATTAAAATGAAATGTATAAAAAGGACAGATCCTAAGAATGTCTGGATGTAAAGGGGAGCTGCTGAATGATTTTAAGCACATGTTAGTAAGGTTTACATTTTAGAAAGATTGCTCTGACAGCTGTACGGTAGATAATCTGATAGATTAGAATCAGAGAAAACAATTAAAAGGCCATTCCAGTATTCCAGGTGAGAAATAAGGCAGGCTTGAGCTAATGAAATCTGGTTGGAATGGGGAGCAGAAGATAGATTTGAAACATATTTCAAAAATGGAAAATAGAGAAGACTGGACTTGGTGATAAATTAGATGACATAAGGGGGAAGAAAGAGTTTAGAATTACCCTAAATTTCTATTTTGGGGAATTAAATGGCTGTGGTACTGCAAGGTAATAAATATAGGGTTTGGAAGTGAAATATTGTGGGTTTGGGTTAAAATATGAAGAACACAATTTTTGACGTGTTGTTGGGTCTCAGACAATTTGATGTAGGTTAAAATGTCAATTAGGCAGCTGGATATATAAGTCTGGAAACCAAGACAGAAACCTGGGCTGGAGAAAGAGAATATATATGATAGACTTTTTGAAGGCCCATATCAAATTACATTCTCATATGTTGCATTTATTTTTTCAACATTTCAGAGAGACAGACAGAAAGTAATGAATCCAAGCATCGGTCAGATTAATTTCCTGTTGAGGATATCAGAGTGCATCGATATAGTTACTGAATCAAGAAAAGAGGGAATAGTTGTAATTTCATACCTGTTAAGAATGTACCTAAGCTATTCCTCTCAGATATTCAATGAAGAGTTTTTGTCATTTTATGTATAATTGGATTATCCACTTGCTATTTTTGTCCTATTTGTAGTCACAAATGAAACAGAGTGGTTGAATAACTGGTTGAAGCACAACTGATATATTCAGTTGAAAACCAGACGTAAAAATGAAGTGATATTGATGTTACTCTGTGACCCTGTGTTATAGTTATTGCATTTGTCATTCTTGTGAGAAAATGGAATGAACGAATTAGAATAAATAGTAGGTGAATATTAGGATGTATATTTTAAAGGTCCTCAAAATTATAGCTCGTTTACCTTTGGCTAAAATAGATAGTAGTGGCCAATTCACTGCCTTGTGCTCACCAACTCATTCCTTCTTCCTCCCAGAGAGAAGCTAATCTGCATTTCATAGCCTTTCCTGCAGTTAGATGAGCTCGGTGCCTGAACTTTGGCCAATACAGTGTGGATGAAAGTGATGCAAGTCACTCCGACTGGTATTAGTGTCCTGTTTCTACATAAGAAATTGCCACAGACTTAGCACCTTTAAACAATACGAATTAGTTAGCTCACAGTTTCTGTCAACTAGGTTCTGGCATGACTAGATTCTTTGCTCATCGTTTAATCAGGTATTGGGAGGCAGTGCGTTCTCATCTAGGACTGGAGGTGTTCTTCCAAGTTCATTGGTTCTTAACAGACTTCATTTCCCTGTAGCTGTAGGACTGAGAGCCACATTTTCTTTTTTTTTTTAATTTATTCCTGATTATTCTATTATAGTTGTCCCAATTTTTCCCTCTTCTCTACCCTCTGCCCAGCCCACCCTCCACTCCCACAGTCCATCCCCACACCATTGTCGTGTCCATGGGCATGCATACATGTTCAGCAGTCAGTCTGTTCCCTGTTTCCATGTCTCTGGTTCTGTTTTGCTCATTAGTCTTTCTGTTGTTGTTGTTGTTCATAAGATTCCTCTTCGAGGTGAGATCATATGGTATTGGTTTTTCACTGATGGCTTACTTCACTTAGCATAATGCTCTCCTGTTACATCCATGCTGCCACAAAGGGTAGGAATTCCTTCTTCTTTCTTTCTGCTGTGTAGTATAAATAGTTTACAGTATAAAATCTAAATTTCTTTTTTATTTTTTTTAACTTTTTTTATTGTTGTCCAAATACAGTTGTTTCCATTTTCCTCCCACCACTGTCCCCTCACCCCAGCCATCCCCGCCTGGTGTTAAGTCTTGTGAGTTCTTTATATAGTTTGGAGATTAAACCCTTGTCCAATATATTATTGGCAAATATGTTCTCCCATATAGTCAGTCCCCTTTTCATTTTGATGATGGTTTCTTCAGCCATGTGGAAGCTTTTTAATTTGATGTAGTTCCATTTGTTTATATTTTCTTTTATTTCCCTTGCACTAGAAGATATATCAGCAAAAATATTGCTAAATGGAATATCTGAAATTATACTGCCCACATTTTCCACTAGGACTTTTATAGTATCACAACTTATATTTGTCTTTTACCCATTTTGAGTTTATTCTGGTGTATGGTGTACATTGGTGGTCTAGTTTCATTTTTTTTTTCCATGCACCACTTCAGTCCTCCCAGCCAGTTATTGAAGGAGGCTATTTCTAAACCACTGTATGCTAGCTGTCTGTCTACTGGGGGCTGCCCTCAAATCCTTGTCATGTGCCCCCCTCCATCTTCAAAGCTCGTCATGGAAAAATTGTTGTGCATCGAATTTCTCACATTTTGAGTCTCTGGTCACCACTACCTCTGACCTCTATACCCAGGCCTCATAAAATTAGATCCAGCTTGCCTGGAAAATTTTCCTTTTTAAAAATCTGTGCCATTTGGCATAACCTAATCATAGGAGAGAAGTCCTTCATATTCAGAGTATTTGAATACCACCGAGTCAGGAATCCTCAGGACCATCATAAAAGTCTGGTCATACTAGCTAACCCATCTCATATCCCATAAGACCTTCCACTAACTTTTTCTTTCCTGTCTGCTGACAGATGCAGAAATCCAATAGAGGGCTCTGAGGCCTTTAAAGATAGTGGGGCCACCAGATGGAAGGAACTTAGGTCCTGGAATGACCTTTATCACCATCAACTCCCACAATCCCCTACTTTCTTGCATTGCCCTGGGAAGAGAGCAAGGAATAAGCCTTTACTGCATTACAATTTCACAACTCTTTGTTCCATTTGATAATCTATTTTGGTTAATATAGAAATTTATTTCAAATAATAGTAGGATAATGTTATGATACATTCAGAGGATTTGGATTACTATTTTCCAACTTGTTATTGAGTCCTTTCTTTCCCTAATAATTCAGTTAATATCTCTCACTTTGCCTGTGTGGTGGCTGTGAGCATGAAGCTGAAATACCCTTCTGACTTTATTTTTCTAAATCGTCATCTGCATGGAAGATTATGACATTGTCTTACTGTCTTCCCACGCACTCAGTCCCTGACCAGAAGAACTTCAGCCTCTATCAGTCTTTAAAAAAATCAGTATATCTGTTACCTTACATTATAATAATTATCAGTGAAATAACTGATTTCATTTATTTTTCCCTCTAGGGAACAATAGTAGGATTGGCAATATACCTCTTATGACATTCTATAATCCTCCAAATAAACCCATGTTTTATTTCTATTACTATTATCTTTTTCCTGTTATTTCATCTTACTTCAGTGCTCTTCCAACCATAGTTACCCATTTTCTCGCTTTTTCAAACACATATATCAAATCCAACTTACACATTTGAAAAGTTACAGTATTGTGTAGACACACAAATGTTTGTACCCCGTTTCCATATATAAGGTGCAACTTTAAATGTCATTGTTTCTTAATATTTTCATGCAACATTTTGTGAGTTCTACCCATGGCATTACATGTAAATCTAGTTCTCATTGTGGGGTATTGTTGGTATTTCATTATGTGTATGCCACATTTTGACCTCTTCATCCTCCCAGCACTGATCAACTGCGTTGCCTTCAAGTCTTCTCCTCCAAACAAGGACACCAGAAGTGCCTTCTTACCTACTTACCAGTGTGAAGCTGGACTGTGCAGTACATTGGGTGGGGTATACTGGTGACTCTTGGGGAATATCTTACCCTGTTTCACAGAGCATTTTCTGATTCCTCTCTAGAATAACTGCTCCAATTTGTATTCCCAATAGCGGTGCATAAGAATTTTCTGTATCCATGTTAATATTCTTTGTACATTTTAGACATCACAAATACTTTCTCCTTGTACATTCTCTTTTTTGTTTTCCCTTTGGTATCTCCTATAGAGCAGAAATCTTCAATTTTGATAAAGTCACACATTTCTATTTTCTCCTTGGGATTTATGCTCTTCGGAGTCTTGTTTAAGATCTCCTTCCTAATACAAAAATCAGAAAACTGTTACTTTCTTTATTTTGTGACTCCTGTTGTTCAATTGTTGACAGTTCTGCCTTTATCCATCATTTTTAGTCACTGATTTTTCTCCCACCCTCCTCCCATATCATCTCCAACTTCTCCTTCCCTGTGTGTCCTGGAAGAGCCTCCTCCCCAGTTGCCACCTCACTAATTCCATCTTCTACACATTTCAATTCACACACTGTTCTTCATTTCTCACTTCAGATTTTTTTCCCAACACCTGCAATATTTTCTCTAAAATTTGTTTCATTTTAGTATCTTTCCTTATCTGTTCAATATATTTATACTATGAAGTTTAAATATTTGTTCTTTCTGTTGTGTTAGCTTTTGCTTTTTTGGGTAATGATTTTCTTCATTAGTGATTTTTATTGCATAGTGCTTGATCTCCTCAGTAACTGAAAACTTGTATTTTATTGAATCCATCTGTTGCTTTGACTAATATTTGTTACTGGAGAGGAGTTATAGAAACCAGGGCTCTAACTTGAGCTCCCCTTCATTTAAGAGTGGAAATTCTAGTGTTGCAATCTAGACTGATATCCCGCCTAGCCCTCTTACTTCTAGAAATCGTCTTGTGACTCTGCACATCATTGCTTTTTAGCCCAGAAGCTTACCTTCTGTTCTGATTAGCTCAGGCAATGGGAAATGGGGTGGAGGTGCAGGAATGTTCAGGGGTACCCCAGGCTGTACACTCACTGATGGGGGATCTTCACAACAGCCAGACTTCAGTTCTCCTCCTTGCTAACCCTGCATAGTGGCTGAGAGTGGGGCTGGTGCTGCTATATTCCTGCCCATGGATATGAAGGGGTGAGGGGAAGGAACAAAAGTAAAACATGTAGCCCTGTCTGTTCCTCATTTGAGTCTTCTGGCCTTCCCTAATTTATAAACTTCCCCATTTCTCACTACCTTTGTTTCATCAAGGTCCAACCATCTGTGGTCTCCCCAAAGATTTATCAGTTTTTTTTTTTAATGTTTGAGTTTCTCAAGGCTATTACTTTATACTCCAGGGAGCACCATTTGTGTCATTAACTAAAAATACAGTCTGAATTATACCCACCAGAATTTTGTAGTGATTCTGAATTCATAACCTCCTTAACTGTCTGATGGATGGCTCTTTGGAGGAACACAGCAGCCTGTGGTAGTTTACCACGTTGTCTAAAGCAGAAGAAATCATCAGTTTTTTACATATGACATCCTACACTACTGAAAGCTCCTTTAGAATGAAGACTATTTCAGTCATCGCTCTATACGCAGCATGAGATTCAGTGCCTGCTGCATAGCAGAAATGTAATAACAAAGAGTAAATCAATTGTTACATAAAATAAGGAGAGAAAGGGCAATTTGCCTGAGAGATATCAGAGAGAAACAGAGATAAAAACAAAGAGAGACAAAGAGACAGAGACTGACAAAGAGTAAAAGAGAGACAATAAACAGAAAGTAGCTGAAGATTTTAGGGTGAATCACACTTGATAAGTTACTCTGGACTTTGCTACCATTGAAAGAGGCTATAAGAAGTCATTTTTCTCAAATATAATCACAGGGAGTGTGTTTGTTTTCAACTGTCAACCAGAACAGACAGCATCTCATATAATTATCTAGCTAATTACAAAGAACCAGTAAAATCCACAACTTGTCTCATTACTGACTTATAAAGGGGTTTAAAAAAAGACTCAGATTGTCAAAAGCTATCGGCTTCAGCATGAACATACTCACAGATGTATCCTCAGAATACAATTTAATTAATCTAAGACTGTGCACATTAGTGAAAAAGCTTACTATAAATTAAATGTGTACTTCTTCATTGCACATATCTCGAAAATCAAAAGATTCATCTGCCTGGAGTAAATACTTCAAGTTATAAGTATGGTCCCCTGACTACCATCGCTTATCTGAATCCATAACCACATAGAGACCATCATTTAGACAGTTGATGATAGAGTCAACTTCCTGTCACAGAAAACTAGTATAGTTTGTATACAGTATGAACATTTTATTGATAATCTTTCAGGTTTACACAGTTGTTCCACTGGATTTCTGATCACCCTTAGAAGTGATTTTAAGTCAATGTCTGTCAAAGCTTTTCATTAAATAATTTTGTTTGAATTGAAACTCATGAAACATAGGTAGAATTTTTGGCTTTGGCTCATAAGAAACCATAGGTTTTTAACTGAAAATTTGGATTAGCTTTAGAGGCATAATGAAAATGTACATCAGAACGCAATTCAGGGTAATCTCACTTCCAAAACAATCTCACTATGAGACAGTCTTACCAAGAATATGGGCTTCAAGAAAACTATGGCGTGTGGTAGTATGCAGAGTTCAAGATGAGAGTTAACAACATGGATATAAATGGCTTCACCAGATCTCAAGAAGACAATTTGAATCATAGCTTTTAATAGGAGAGTAGTGAAAGGGGAGATTTATGGAGTTGCATCTTCTCTAAATATCCAATACTTCTCAGTCAGAAAAATTAAAATAAAATCAAAGTGGGGAAAAGGAAAAAATTCTCTAACTTAAATATTAGCTAGAATGGAGTAATAGGACACATTTTTTTGGCTTTAAGGATTATCTAAATTTACTCTTTATTTTATAAATGATTTTATAAATTATTTTTTTAGAAAATATAGTATTCCCTTATATACACTTTTTTCTGTAAGAAATGAGTACAGCCAGACCATCTATATTTTATTCAGAGTTTTCAGATAGATTTAATGATTTTTTTATCTGAAAAATGCAGTTATTGACATTGTGGTTCATATTTCAGGTAAATATAAGCACAGAGACATAGAAAAGCAATGTCAGCATTAATCAATTTTCTGTTCTGAATTAAGTTGGAATAAAACATTCCTGAGTGACATGACAAACCACGCTTTATAAAAGGGAGACAAGATCCAGATAGTTTTTGGTTTTCCCCCTCAAATCTTGTCAGATTTTCCAGCTAAAAAGTCTTTCTTTAAACTAAAACAGATATGGAATCCTAGTACATATATTTAAATTCTGATAGTTTTATCAAAACATGATTCCCTTCTTTGAGATTGGGTCCCAGGCCTTCTTCAAGTCTGTTCTCCCCCTTGATATAATGATAAGTAATTTCCATCATATTGTGCTCATAGTTTCTTTAAAAGCAAATAACAATGACTACATATTATAAGTAATAGTTTTGCAATGTAAAAGCTAATTTTCTTTCTAAAAAAATATACCACATACAACCCTCAGGTTGAAAGACTTTTTATTTCCAAACTTTTCCACCTGTGCCATGTGAAGATATTTGTATTTGGATATGACTTTATTTTTTTAACTCTCCTTTAGTTGTAATACAAAGTAACAAACAAAATAAAACATGCAATGTGGGCTTAAAATTAAAGAGAATATAAGAAAATAATTTATAATAATTTAAATTTTTTTCTAAATAAGAGAGTTTATTCAACTAATTAAAAGTGTCAATAATTTACTCATTGCAATAATAATTACAAGAAAGAAATATCACAATTTAATTCCCATACATAATTTTATGAGTTTTTAAGCTCAGGTAGGAAAAGGTTTGAAGTAGAAAAGTTTGGGAGCTTAGAAATACACACTCTCATTGTGTGTGTATATTTATCTTGTATATGAATCTCTACTTCAAAGAGGTTTGTTTTAAATATTAAATTATGAAAAGCTTATATGAATACAAGTTATTGCATTGGAAATTACTAAATATGCAATCTATAGAATGTGAACCAGGAGGGACTTTATAGTAATTTTATAAATTACAGCCCTGCATGAAGAAGTACTTAATTTCATGTGATTATTTAATGGTTTTGATTTTTTAATAAATTAAATTATAAACATACACAATTCCAGAAAACTTAATAAGCAAATGAAATTTAGAAAACTGTCACATATATATATATGACAAAAACTCATATCAGTGTGTTATTTGCATTCATTATTTACAATTGATTTTTAAAACTAGTTGAAAAATCATCAAAGTATATCTTTAAAGAAGAAACAAAATTTTTTAATTGAAACTATAATAAATTTTAATTTAAAAATATATCGGTATACTGATGATGTACCTATCATCTTTTTCTCTTTCTCTCGTTCTTTTTTAATGCTTAAATATACACACATGTATAAAGAAAGCAATAACAACCAACAATTTCCAAATTAGAAAAGGGAAGGTAAAAAGTTTGTCTCTCTATTTTGAGGAAATGAATGAATTGACTCTATCAACATGGCCAGGACAATCAAACACCAGATATTAAGAGTCTGCCAGTTCTCAGATAAAGTTGACAGCTGTGTCCACTGGCCAAAGTAAAGAGTGACAAGAGCCAGTTACCTGTATACTTTGTCTGTGTTACCAACCTCTATGTTTGGCTCCCTCCAAGTGGGCATCTGAATGTTTTCTGCTGAGTTGGGCCCTTCGGTGTCTGTGACAAAAGCGGGGTCCACTGTTTCTAAGCCCATAGGGAAAGGAACTTGTGGTCAAGTTCCCTGTCAGCTTCTGGGAAGTTACTTATGATAAGGTAAAGCTGAAAAAGAGGCCCCAAGTTTCTCTTTGTGAGAAATGGGTAATTTCATCCATGAAGTGGTAGAAAGAAAGAGATGGGGAAGGAAGAGAAGAAGAGAGGGAGGGAGAAAGGAAGGAAGGGAGGGAGGGAGGGAGGGAAGGAGGAAGGCAGGCAAGCTAGCAGAGAAATGACTAGCTTTGTACACATGCTAGATCTGAGGTGGGTTGTATGCCTACATTTAAGTCCTCTAGCGCTTCCTATATATTTTAGTTATTTTGTTTATTTATCAACAAATCAGTCAAGCAGGTATACTATTCCCTTTTTACATATATGGAAATTGAGGTTCAATGAGTTTAAATGATTCATTCAATGTCTCAGCTAGAAAATATAGGAGCAATAGTTCAGAAAGATACCTTGATTCTTCCAATATTCTTTGACCCTGTCATATTACAATAAAAATGTAGGTCACCCTCACTAGGCTCACAAATTGCAGTTTAGCTCCTTAATTCACATTTTGAAGAGGTCTCCACATCCTGTTATATCTAGAAAGTAAATGCCCAGCTTCACTCTGCAACAGAGCCACAGAGAGAGACATAGATGTTCATTTCTCTATTGTGATTGCTTTATAATATTTCACTCTACCCAGCACCTTCTTTTTCACATCCATTCTAGGGAAGTTGTTCTGAAATTGCTTTCTTCTTGGAATGGGATAAATAGGGTCACCATCAAAAAGGCAGAATAAAATGAAATCACTTTATTTATTATTATTATTTAGTGGGGTCAAAAAAGCAATTCTCCACTAAACCAAGAAAATGAAGAAAATATCTGCAAAGGAACAGCCCTGACTCCAGCCATATGTAATAATTTACAAATAGCTCATTTTCTTCTCAGATCACTTCACATTTTTCTTCAAGAATACAAGTGGGGATTTGCTTTTTATTTGTTCAACTACAGAGCCATTTAAGAATGTTTCTCAGGATGAACAATAGATGACTTCAAGTTCCACAGTGAGGTAACAGCTTTTTCGGCTCCTGTTCACTGAAGCTGTAATAAGCTCAGGGCCTGTTTTCTAGCCTCAGCACCATTGTATCAAGTTTCATGATGCATAAAGGACATGAGTAATTTAATTCTGAGTTTAAAAAAATATATGGTGATTGACCTAAGAGTTTTCTAATTGAAAGTAGAATTTTGGCATTAGAATTAGGGATAATATTTAGGAGTTTTCTAAACAGTCATTGTATCTTTAAAAGTATTTTTAATTTTTTCCTAATATTTCAAAATAATATACCATGTTTTCAATACACCTCTTTTCTATAATTAATCCATTGGGCAGAAATAAAGAGTGATTTTTTTGTACATTTTTGTTAAGGTTTTATTTTTTTTTTTTTTGAAATATGTAAAAATTCCAATTTATTGAAAATATTTTTAATTAATTTTTTTGTTTAATTACAGTTATTTGCAGCCTCTCCCCTTCCCCCTCC